>JARYGA010031768.1:0-161288 GCA_030545235.1 Helianthus tuberosus
AAGACTTGAAGACACGAGAGACTTATAAGAATGAAGATCAAGACAAAGCTACAGCCAAGGGGGAGTTTGTTGGTGCACTTGTGTCTGTACTTTGTCTGTATGCAAAACGATGTCTTTGTTAGTCTTGTAAGTTTGACCAAGTCAACCATCCTCCTGGTTTGACTTGGCCAAACAGTCAACACTTTGGTTGTAATGTGTTTGAGTCGAAGGATGGTCATCGAAGGATCACTTATATCCTTCGATGATAATGAGCTCGAAAGATGGACCTTCGATGGATGGACCACGAAAGATCATATCCTTCGTGGTACATGCTGATCCTTCGAGCTGTTTCTGGTCGATAGATGATCCTTCGATCATCTGTCTGATCCTTCGACCAGACCTGCTGTGTTTGGGTATAAATACCCGTGTGTTGTGTTCATTTCGACAGATCAGACAGATAAGGAACACAGAGAACACACACACACTTAGAGAGTTTACAGGACTGATTTGTAAACATTGAGCTGTAACCGGACCTTTCATACGTTTAATACAAGTGGTGTTAATCGTTGAGTCTTGTGTGTTGATTATTTGCGTGTTCTATCTCGGTTTGCTATCTCGGTTGGATTCCGCACAACCGGGTTGGTTTGTACACAAGGATTAGGCGACTAGATCCTCCCCTAGCCGGACCTACAAATACACATTTCTTTGAAGTTTCAACACCATACTGTAAACATTATATAGTATGGTATTTCAGATTTTCAACACAACACCATATAGATGAGATTTGCAAATGAAAAGGACTAATGTTGAAAAGTAATTAGGCCATAATTAATTACGTATTTATTGTTTTGCAGATCTATTCAGGAGTGTTCATGAGCAATATGAGTAGCTTGACAACCTTTCTGTTAACAGTGTATATAAGAGATTTACCATGGGACGTATCGGCTGAAGTTCTAGTTGTTTTGATTATTTGTGGAGTGATGGGAGTTTTCACAAGTACAAGGATAGTTTTCCCACTTTGGACCGGGTACGCGGGCTATCTGTTATACCCTATATCGCTACTCATGTTGTATCTTCTTACCGCCGTTTGGGGTTGGTCATAGGCTAGTATCCCGTATTCAAATTTTTTGATCCTATTTTACATATTTAGAGGCAGTTTTTAATCATGTAAAAATTACAACAAATATTCTTAATTATAAAATTTTGTTTTTGTATCATGTATAATATGTTTATTATTATAAATGCGGTTGTTATGCATTTGAAAGTACTTCTTTGGAATCAATACAAGAATCTTGATCCAAACAAGAAAATAATAATCAGATATAATTCTACAAATTGAGGAGGGTAGTAGATAAACAACTCTTAAGGCTTTGATTTTTTGTATACATACAATGGCCTCAACAAACTACAAGGACAACACAATAAGAATTGAGAAATAAAAAGGAATATTTCCTTGTTAATTTCCTCTTCATTTGTGATCTTTATACCTAATCATTGATGCACCTTTAACAAGATAGATGTTTCGATATAGCAACCATGCAGATTCATGCGCTTATGGTAAAATGGAGATGATAACCAAGGAGCCTCCTAATCACATGAATAGGCAGGGGCGGATCCAGTATACAAACACCGGGTTCCCAGAAACCCAGTGTTTTCGGAAAAAAACGTTTTTTTGTAGTGTAAATCTTGTATGATTTGGAAAAAAACGTTTTTTTGTAGTGTAAACCTTGTATGATTTGGAAAAAGGAACCCAGTGATTTCTCCGGCTGGATCCGCCACTGTGAATAGGGCATACATGCGTCTTATACTTGCCTTTGGTAAATTCCCTACGCAATTACACTTTGTTCCCGAGTTTACTTAATGAAAGAAAGTTAAAGGAAAGAAACTCGGATGTGCTATAAAGGTTTTTTTTTTTTGGAGAGAAGTGGAAGAAAAGAAAAAAAGATTGTGTTCTAGAGATATTTTTCTGGGAAAATTACCAAAATGTCGTTTGACCAAGTGCATTTGCAAATTTGTCACCTTCCTGCGTCGTTGGAAGGTTCTCACAGCCTCGGAAGCGTCCATCTATCATGTTGATGCGTCCATTTCCTACAAGCTGACACGCGTCCCACACGTGTACAATATGTTCAAGCGTCTCTTGATTATTGTTTATGCGTCGGTGACGCAATGATTCCACGGCTTGCGTCCCTGGTTTCATATCGTTTTTAAAGCGGCTGACGATGTATTCGGCTGACGCACCGTAATGGTCCGGCTAAAGTACCGCAATGGTCTGGCTGGCGCTTTCTCCAAGCGTCCCGCTGACGCACCGTAATGGTTTGGCCGACGTTTTAAAAATGACTGGACGACGCTTTTAAAATGATAGGCGGACACTTTAGCTTAGGCCGACGCTTTAAAAATTTCTGGCGGACGCTTTAGAAAGTCTGAACGTGTTCAATTTTTAAGGGACCCATTTTTAAATTTTTTGAAGTTAAATTTATTGTTTGTTAAACGGTTTGGTTTTGACATATTTATGATCTCCCCATTTAATTATTAACATATAACAATTTATTGTTAAACCGTTTCAAGATTTCTTCCCCTATATATACCACCAGTTCTTCATAAAATCCTCATTTTACATTGAACATCTCATGAAAATTTCCTTTACCCCCGTAGATTTCACACCTTTCAAATATGATCAGACCCCCTGAAATTGATTTGTGTGAAGTTGCTTTAATTGAAGATGACGTTTTCCTAAGCTTTAGAGTTGTCGTTTTTTGTAATCGACAATACTTGTCTGATGGCACGGGTGTCAGCCGATTTCCCCGTCCTCTACCTCTGATCACTACAAAGTGTTCAAGAGCTCATCTACAAAGAAAACACGTGATGCATCAAACGGGTTGTTCGGCACATGGCGGTGAAGAAACTGCGAACAACCCGTCCCATATCACTTCCGCCAAAGTGTAAACAACGTGTCGATGGAACTTACCATTTCAAGATACATCGTTTATCTTTGGTCGGTGTTTTGATGTGGATTCCGGAAGCAGAAATAAATTCATTCTTAATTTAATATTTCTGTCCGGATCTTCTACCCAGAAGTAATTAGCAGTTTGACGAAGTTATTTGAAGACTATTTAATTCAGTTGGAAATAGCAGTTCGGCGTAGTTTATGTTTGTTTGTAGCACTTGATTTCAAACACGTCTTGTAATAAATATATGTTTTTAGGTTATATTTTTTTCTTTTTTTAATGTAATGTTTAGGTTTTATGTTAATATAAAAATGGTTTTGTCTCTAAACGTAGAAAAGTAAAATTATATTGTTGTTTAACCGATCTGACTGTTTGGCAAAATCCCAACATTATTAAACCAACAAATAGATCTCGTACAACTTTATTTATTATTTTTATAACATAAATTTCCAAATAGAAAATTAAATTAAAATATAAATTAATCATCAAGCGTGCTGTACAATCGAGAACGGTCTGGCTGACGCAATCGAGAAGTCCCGTTGACGCAATAGAAAAGGCCCACAGACGCTTTAAAAAGGGTCTGGACGACGCTTTAAATAGTCTGAACGGATACTTTATCTTTTGCCGACGCTTTAAAAAGGTCTGGCGGACGCTTGAGAATTGGCCGACGCTTTAAAAAGTGTGAACGTGTGCAATTTTTAAATGTTTAAATTTTTTTGAAGTTCAACGCTGTTTATATACATACAATCTTTTGTTCACCATATCCTCTAACCCCCCATTAGTGTTCACAGTTCACAGCTTCAAAAAATGGGTAGACCCACTGAAAATATTTTTTCGAATTCAACAAACGGGTTTAAGAAGTCATCTACAACGGACACAGATCTCCTCCGATTTCATCGGATGTGATCGGATATCCTCTTCCACGTGCTCTGCGGGGTCGATCTGGTTCAAGAACTCATCTACAACGGACACGTGAAGAGTCCAAACGGGTTGTTCACCAATGTGTTAGCCAGGTCTCCAAATATCACTGAAGCTGGCGAACCGTTGAAGAAAATGTGAACAACCCGTTACATATCACCTAGGCCAATATAAAGGTGGGTTGATGGAACTTACCAGTTCACGACCCATCTTTATCATTGCTAGGTGTTTTGATGCAAATTTCGGATTCAGAATCCGGATCTCCTACCCAGTTGGAAGTAGCGGTTTGGTGTATTCTAGTTCAAATGATTATGTTTGTATTTTTTTGTGTTATGTTTTTATGTACTTTGTATTGAATCATAATAAAGTTATAAAGTTTACTGATTTATATTTTAATTGTAGTTCAATTGTAGTAAAATTCAATCAAAAAAATTATATAATATTGAACTCAACGCCGTTTTAACAGCCATTTAAAATAATATATTCATTTAAAGTTACATTAAATATTCATTTAATAACCCCCCATATTAACTAAAATCCAAACTATTATTTATTTAGAGTAGTATTTATAGGCCGATAAGTATTAAATATTGGAAAAAATAAATAATCTATTATATATAATAAACATGATAAATAAGGGCTTATGTGGCATGATATGGGGGCTTGCAAAATGATGTGGCATCACCTTAGGCAATCTAGAAATTGGTTTTGGCTCCAAAATTTCAGGTCTTTTTTTCTTGATATGGGTAGACACAGGATCCGGATGTTGACCCGGATATATATTGTTTCTAAAATTTTCTTTTCATTCAAGAACGACAGAACTCTTTTCTCTCTATCCCCCTCTCAAAACCCTAGCCCCGCCTCTTCTTCCTACGTCTCATTTTGTCTAAAACCTAAATCTTTATCATCGCTTAATCGCCACCACAAACTTGGATTATCTTCTTATTTTTGGTGGTGGAGACAACCGACTTAAACCCTAAGTTAAGGTTCTGATGATTCGAACAAAATGGAAAGAGCTTTGTTTGAGAGGTATGTTATTTTGGTTTGATTTGCATTTTCGTTACATAATTAGGTTAAATTTGTTCGTTAAGCTGTTGATTTTGATTCTGATTGAATTTCATTTGTTATATCTTCATACTTATTTTGTTTAGATGTACCATGAAACTTGGATCTTGATGAGCTGACTTTCGTCTTTAAGGATTCAATCAATCTTATACACATGTAATCCTTTTTTCTTCACCACCTTTTTTTCTAATTTTCTTATCTTCCTAAATGGTACATCACTTGCTTGAAACACTAATCCCTATTCACGCCATTTTTGTTCAGAATCATCCTCTCCACATTTTTCTATAACTGCTATCAAGATATCCAGAATCAAAGATTAGTAAGTTTATGTTTCCATCACCGATACAAGTTTCAAGGTCTCTAACTCACCAATTGGTTTGGGGATTTGTTTTGTAGATAAAACCTAATACAAATAAGGAATTGGGGATTTTAGATATTTGTGAATATGAAACTTCAAACTCTAATTCGAAGAAGGTAAGTAATCGATTTCCCTACTTTTGATTAGATTTGGTGTTCTATATTCTTTTCTTTTGTTTATTTTTGTTTTGTGATTGCTATGTTTTAGATCATGGATAAACACAACCATTTGATCAATGAGTAAGTGAGAAATTAAATTGCTTTCAATAATCTCTCTTTTTTGGTAAAAAAAATGTCTACACAATGTTTTTGGTGTATTTAGGCTAATAATCACACCATTTGACTGAAAATGTGGTAGAGATGCATGGTCTTTATTTTAATTTGAATCCAGGTTACAAGAAATACATAGTCTTTATTTTAGTTTGAATAATATTTAACACTAAGTAGATGAGGATGGCACTAATTGCATTATTATTATTGTTATACTTAAAGAATTTGATATCTTTACAAACTAACTACAGATAGATAGAGATGCATGTGACAAATGGCAGGTGATGGTGGCCATCCCTTTCGGTCAGTCGGCGGTGATATGTGACAGATGGTGGCTAATCAAGGAGGCGATGGTAATGAAGTCGACGACAGGTGAGGGAGTTGGATTTGGCCGCTGCAAGTGCCGCTTTCGTCATGCTTTGCGAAAGCTAAGTCATGTGTATTATAATGTATTAATGTATGCTAATGATGTCTCATGTTTTGATTTTACAGCTGAAGGAGTGTCGTTCTCTGTATGAAGGCTATGTTCCAATGAAGTACAAGAAGTATTACAAGAAAATTTCTAAGTAGGATACTTCTTATGGGTCGTGACTGCAAACAAAATTTATCTGACTAATGCAGTATTGTTATTTTATAAAATTTTTGTTATATATGAATATACATATACGTGTTTTTGTTACTGAATTCTGGCATTTACATAACAGGTGAGTGGGGAGATCATGTCACTTTACAAGCGGCTGCTGATAGGAAAAGTAGTGATAGTCAAGAAGATTCTGTGGTGGCTCCAAAACAAAAAGAGATTAAAAGGGTTGAAGCAATTCATGGATCAAGTTTCTACAGCTTCATTCGAAGCTTTCTGGTTTGTATGCATTTTTTTTTGTTAAGACGTTTGATTTGTTTGTGTTAATTGGTGGATATGTTGTTTATTGTTAGTTTAGGTTCCAAATTATCAAAATTTTGGATTAGACATCAGAAAATGTGTTTTTTTGTAAAGGTAGGGTTATGGACTTTGGGTTGGAATAATAGAATTTGATTTGTTGATCTGATTTGGTAAGAATTGATTTGAAGAACATAATTATGAACTGCTTGGTTATTTGATTTAATAGAGAATAATTTTAGAAATTAGGTTATGGCTATAAAATAGTGAAATTGCTAGATGTTTGTACTTTGTATCAGACTGAATTCTTAATTTTAATGTAAAATATATGTCATACAATCAGGAAAATATAGATTGTTATTCGAAAGAAAGAGATTGGTTATTAATTTCTGAGTTCCAATTGGCTTTCAGCAAATTTTTTCTATAAAATTTTAAGAGCTTCAATTACTGGGGTTTGTTCTTGTGTAGGTGGATGATAAGTATCAGTATACATCTGAGAACAAAGATCTCATGGTACACGGGTGGATATCACATGAGCCTCCAGTTGGACTTTGGCAAATTACACTCAACAATGAGTTCAGGAGCGGTGGGCCTCTCAAGCGGAACCTCTATTCAAGATCATTTTATGTGTATGTGCATTCAACTTAGTGTGGCATGTGGGTTGTGGTCTCCCTTTTTGCTGATTCTATGGCTATTTGTGATGGGAGAATTATCCACATTGGAAACTATTAGTTTATTCATTCAGGCAGTGGGTATGTAATTATTATAAAAGACTTATGTTTGAATCACCGTATAATTTAATTTTTTGGGTTTTTAAGCAGGTTAGGGCATGTACTATTATTGTCCTTGATAAGTGGACATGGTGGGTGATGGGTCTAGAAAATGTACTATATTCATCAATGGTTATATTTGGGATCATAATCTCTCAGTGAATTGAATCACCGGGTGAGTGCCTAACCGACGTTAATCAGATTCATGTATCAGATGCTGGGGATTTTTAGCTGGGAAAGATTCAACTTCTTAAGGATCCATGTTCTTTAAGTGTTAAACAAGGAAGATGAAGAAAACAAGGACATATTCACCAGCATCGGTTAGTCGGTTTTATATACTAGCAACTAAATCTGTATATTATTAGTTTTTGGTTAATTATCAGGCTTATATGGATGTAATCTTGTAGATCTAGGAGTGTGTTTTTTTGGATCACTTAGGTTATTGTTAGATTTGAACTTTTAGATCTGAAAATTTGTTTATTTTTAGCTAATAAAGATTTACTTTCTACTGTTAGAAAACAACCTTGCTCATGAAGATGGGTGAGCCGCTCACCACTGAATATCCAAGTCCGGTCATAGTTCTTTATGATTCGATCTATGTGGACAATTCATCTTCTTTATATTGGGATTAGGAAATAATAATGATTGTAACAGTCTTTATTTAGAATGTCTTCCATAGCTTCACTTGCTATTTAATATGAAATCAAAGGTTCTGTTCTATGAAGTCTTTATGTATATAAATATGACCTGTATGTGTGAATCATACATCATCTACATCAAATGGGCAAGTTATGGCTATGTCTTTTATAATTATTTATAGGATGCACTATAATTGTTCCAAAGTTAAAAAGACTATCCTTATAACTTTTGGTTGGGTCTTTTTGTAGAATGGATTCACAACGTGTGACCATACAAATAAATGCTATGCAGGGTCCTTTGGTGACAACTGATCTAATCAACTCAGCTAATTGGACTAGAAATTGTTCTCAGTTCTGTCCTACTTGCAAGGTTCTTTTAAAGTCATTTTTATACTTCATTTTCGTTGCAACTTGCATCCCTGCCGTGAGTGCCGTCAAGTTCTGTTAGTTTGATAACGAAAGTACAGGGGTGCATATTGCAAGAAGAAAAGGGTAGTTTGGTCTTTTCACCCACAGTCAAAATGTCAAACTAACAAAACTTGACGACCGGTAAGCATTATGTAACGAAAAGACAGTATGGGTTGTCAAAACCAAAAGTGTTTAAATTAGGGAGGCAAAGTGAAATTTGCCCCAAACCACATGGAAGCGGGTAAATATACGCACAGAATTATACTATATTTAAAACATAAAGTGGTCGATAATATTCAAGGTGGAATACTTTTCTCTGCAGAAATCAAGTAACCTATAACTATATTTAGAAGGATGCCTTAATCATCAATTTTAAGTGTTGAAGGATATGATCCATATTTGGTAACAATACCCTCTTTTAGTCTTTAAAATTCTCAACTTCGATTGAAAAGAACTTTACAAAGTAGAAGTTAAGACACTGTAAATATATAGATTATGAAAAAAGAGACCAGCTGAAGAAAATATTTTCGTTGACCACGACAGATGTTGACTCTCTTCCTATCTCATACGGAGAAATTATGTCTGATATATGAGTACATAATGTATAAACAGATAAGGTGACTAATTTCCCATGAATTCATTAATTTTATCTCAGCAATAATAATAATTAGTGTTCCATCTCTCTAATCAGCTTCCAGATGCAACTCCAGAGTAAATCAAGAAAGCCTATTATAATTGCATGAAATCATGTCACCCTGACTTGAGTGGCAATGATCCAGAGACTACAAACTTTTGCATGTTCATTAACGAGGTTTATGAGGTGAATGTTTTCTTTTTAATTAAGCATATCTTCAAATGCTACATGTTATGAGGTTAATTGGTTCCAGAATTAGTGCTATTAATTTTGAAGATTCTGACAATTCTGCTAGCTATTGTTCAGTGTGAAATTTTCATATTGATTTAAAAGGCTTAGGTGAAATTATCACATTAGAGTTCAAGTTTTAGCTTTTTGTTTGAAGGTTTAGTGTGAATTGGAGCTTTGGCTATCCATTTAGATCATATAATTTACGTTTTGTTCATGATTTGCCATGCTATGAATCTGATTTTTTATTTTTATTTTTTGTGAGTAATCAATATGCACAACCGCCACTAAATGGGATCCACTAAAATAAAATGTTTCATGGTCAAATTGCATACTTGATTGTTGATTGTCTTGTGTTTTTAAAACCATAAGTTAAATGAATTTTTACATGATTAAATTGCCTGAAACTTCGGAACACCTTCTTGTCAACTGTGATTTGGCCAGGTCCGTGTGGTGGGCTGTTAGTGCCTGGTTGGACGTCCCGGCTCCGAGCAATTTCATCAACGTTGCTCAAATGCTGGGTCACTGTACCAGTTTGGGTGTGGATTATAAAAAGAAGAGGATGATTTAAGCCATATTTCTGCTGGTTTTGTGGAGAATCTGGAACGCTCGCAATGATAAGGTTTTCCACAAAAAGTATAGCTCGGCGCTTCAAACAACATTACTTTTAAAGAATGGAGTACGACAATTTCTTTTATAAGATCACAAATTCACCCTATAATCACAAATACATAACTTTTATATAGTTGTTCACTTAATTCTTTTGATTAAATTCACATCTGATGTGTATTGTTTTTATATGTTCGTGTTTGTAGGTTTGTTAACATGTCCATAGGCTATTAAATTCTTCGTAACCAATATGGTAATTCTTCCTTGATTAGAATCAGACACAAGTTTGATTATTGATTTGAAAAGTTTAAATTCCGAAATTATTTATCAAAATTGAAAGTTTGTATGTTCCTGTTTGCAGGTTTGTTAACATGTCCATCTTTTATCAAATCATTTGTAACCAATCAGGTAATTCTTCCTTGATTAAAATTGGATGCAAGTTGATTATTGATTCGGAAAGTTTAAATTCAGAAATTCTTTATCAAAATTGAAAGATTGACATTGAATATTTATTAATTTTATATATTTTCTTTAATATCTTAAGAAAATTTGAATTTCAAAAATAATTTTTAAATTTAGATGTTTAACACGATTTTGTTTGTTAGATGAAACTTATATTTTAATGAATTTCGTATTGAATATCTTGAAATTAATTATTTTTAAAAGGAAACTTTGATAATCAAGTTAGAAAAACTCTAACATTCGACTTCTCATGTTTATGAACTTTTGAAAAATTTATCTATTTCAATATCGTTATCAAATTTTCAATTTTGAAAATCATTATCATATTAAATTATATGATTTTCAAATACGAAGCATTGAATTGTGATAACGATATCCATTACAAAAAAGATTGGTAAGGAGGTTTTGTAAATTTTGAATGTCAAAATTGTTTATCAAAGTTGAAAGGGTTGATGTCATTATATTTTTTTAGATGTAAATTTGTTCTTTAATGAACCCGTTTAGACAATGATTAGAAATTAAGAAAGTTTATCTTTATTTTTTTTTCTTTTTAAATTTGCAAACACTGAGTGCTATTGGGTTAAATCGATCAACGTCCCGTCGCAACGGCCAGTCGAACGAGTCGAGTCGCAAGAAGGTGTTGACAACAGTGATGTTTGCGGCAATATGGAGAGCTTGGATGGCCAAGAACAAAAAAATGTTAAACGGCATGGCGACTTCATTACACCAGCTGGTAGACAAGGTCAAAGAGCTGCTTTTCTTATGGAGATGGTGTAATTTTGTTAGTTGAGTTGTGCTTTTTTCCTGCGACATTAGTGTGGGGTTTGTTGTTTCCCCCTTTGTTGTAATGGGTTCATCTAATCATCTCTTCAGAATTTCTTTTGATTAATGTAATTTAAATTTTCCTACCCGGGTGATAACCTAGTTTTCTTATATAATAATTATTTTATAAATTAAAGACAAAATTCTGACCATCTCCATTAATTAACATTGAAAAACGGGAACGGGAAGTCCCGCCGATGCAGAAGGGAAGTCCCGCCGACGCAAAAGGCGTCAACGTACCGTACAACCTGACGCAACCTGATGGACGCTTTAAAATCGTACGAAGGACGGATAAATCACATGTGGATGCTTTAGATTGTATACTGATTTCATAAGCATTTGATTCTTTTAAATAGGCAGTATTGGGACCCAGGAAGTATTACTAGTAAAAAAAATTAATCAAGAGACATCATGTGTGATTTTACTCTCAATTATGGGTTTTAGATTTGTTGTATACCTTGGTGGAAACTGGAAAGTTATTAATAACAACATGGAATATGTTGTTGATTGTCAATCAGTAAGACGTCTTTTAGAAATCCCGAACAGTAATATTTCGTACACTGAATTTGTAAGATATCTTTTTGAAATTTTTGGTGTTCAAAATATCACATGTTTATCATACAAAATGTCATCTTTTACTGATCCCATTGATTTAACTAATGATTATGACCTTTCCATTTTTTCCAGCTTATTGAAAAAAAAATCCCTATGAGCTTTTTAAATTATATGTAGTTCAAGAAATTGGCGTTGGTTCGTCTTCTGGAAGTCAACGCACTAATTTCAAATGCCCCGATTTAAACGATAATGTTTTTGAAACTAATGAGTTTAATGATTGTGATAAAGGTAATTTTGATTCTGAAAAGCAATCACCTGTTTCTTTTAATGTTATAGAAAAAGTTGGGTCACATTGTCGGTTAAAAGAAAGGTATCTTTTTAGAAACAAAGACGAGATGAAAATCGAACTAGGAAGATTATGTCTTGAAGAATGTTTCGAATATAAAGTAAAAAGGTCATCAAAAACAAGTTATGTCGCATCATGTGTAAATGACGACTGCGAGTGGCTTTTTAGAGCTTGTAGTCGTCAATCTAGTGATGTATTTTATATAAAATATTTTAACAACAAACATACATGTTCTAAGACGCAGACGCATCCACGTCTGCGTCAAGCAAACCCGAGTTTTGTTGGAAGTTATGTAAAAGAACAATTGAAGGAAGGCGGTCGCATTTACCGAGCTACTGATATCGTTAAAGATTTTAGACAAAATTTTCAAGTGAATTTATCTTACATGCAAGCTTGGCGGGGTAAATGTAACGCGTTACAAAATCTGCAAGGAACATTGAAAAATTCTTTTGCCAAACTTCCATTATATTGTCACAATTTGAAGAAGGCAAATCCAGGAACAGTGACACATATATTGACAGACAACGAGAGTCGTTTTGAAATGTTATTTGTCGCCATTGGTGCTGCGGTAATTTTTGTCCTAAATGTACATAAATTTTTTTTGATATAATTTTTGCTAGATATTTATATTTTTTTATCTTTCAGGTTCGGACTTTTCTTAACAACTTAAGACCTGTTGTTATCATAGACGCGGTTCATTTGAAAGGGGAGTTTAAAGGCACAATGTTTTTGGCAGTTGCCATGGATGGAAACAATCAGATTTTGCCTATCGGCTACGGCAATGGTAAATCTGAGGACGGGCAGTCCTGTACCTGGTTCTTGTCCAAATTAAGAGAGTGTATCGGTGTTCATCCGGAGTTGGCAATCATATCTGATCGTGCAAACTCCTTTCACTTAGCCGTACGTGATGTTTTTTCAGAAGCCTTTCACGGCCTGTGTTGCCGGCATTTGATGGTCAATCTTCGTTTACCGTCCAACAAGAAAAAGGAACACGAGAGCCTCTGGTGGAAGACTTGTAAATCCTATAGGATGTCCGATTTTGAAGAATCGTTCGACGCGCTTTGTGCAGCTGTACCGAGAATTCGACAGACTCTTATAAGCATTGGTTTTCATAAATGGTCTAGAGCACACTGTACTGGCAAAATATATCATTATATGATATCTAACAGTGCGGAGTCTATGAATGCTCTATCTAGACACCAGAGGAAAATGCCAATAACCCAACTTGTCGAATTTTTTCGACACTCTGTAGAAGGTTGGTTTTATGATCGCCGAAATCAGGGTATCCATGGTAAGCAATTGCTTACAGAATGGGCTGAGAAAAAAATAGAAAAAAAGATATGCAAGTCTAGGACGTGTACGGTTGATGGCATTGGAAAAAATACTTTTGACGTTGAAGACGGGAAAAAAGGGGCCTTTTCGACTTCTCGAACTAAACATGCAGTTGTCGGGTGTGGCAGGTATCTGGGTTTCCGTGTGGCCATGTGATTGTCGTTTCCAGATTTCTAGGTGAAACGAGTTGCAGTCAATATGCGTTTTCTTGTTATAGTAATGAGGTTTACAAGAGAACATATGAGGAAGCGGTATATCCACTGCCGCATAAATCTGAATGGGAAGTACCTGATGACCTTATTAATCTTCTGCCACCACGCATTACTAAACGTCAAGCGGGTCGTCCAAAGGAGGGGAAAAGAATCTTATCTATCAGAGAAGAACCCACTCGTTTATATTGTAGTAGGTGTAAAACGTACGACCATCATCGTGACGGTTGCACACTCCCCATGCCTTCCCAGAATTCTTCGCGTCAATGTTCAAAGAAAAAAGCGTCGACCAATCCTGAGGTTGTTCAAGTTGAACCAGAAGAGTTTCAGGAATATGTATTTCAAAATACCTATCCATCATATAATCTTGGTGACTTTTAATGTTTATTTAATACATTAAATTATTTATTAATTAATTTACTACAAACCATTCACATTCACACACACACACACACATATATATATAATATATGCATGCATAGAACCATTCAACTTTGTTCATATCAAACAAAGCCTTTCAAGTGTTGAATACCAAAACGAATTCATTCAAGAAAAATGTCTACCTCATCCGAAAATTGGTCCAAAGAAGAAGACGTAGAATTGGCGACGTCTTACGCCGAAGTGGCTGATTTAGCTTTATATGCTAGCATGAACGAGGCATTTTGGGAGCGGGTTTACCATCATTTTGTCGTAATATTGTGTAGACAACCCGTCAATTGGATGAAGTTAAGAGGCGGGGTACTTTACTCTACTTAAGATGTTCCTTATTTTCTTCGATTTACAACAAGGTTCCAAATCCTGACAATGATCGTTCTAAAAGTGAATTTATCAAAGAGGCGTGCTTTGACTACGCCGAGAAATACGATGAGGTGTTCGAACATGCGGATGCTTGGGAAATTATCAAAGATCAAATCTGAAGACGAAATTTACTTTTAAATTTGTGTTTTCATGTTTTACTTATCGTTTATGTTAATGTTTATGTATAAGTGTTTATGTTAATGTTTATGTATTGTTTATGTTAATGTTTATGTTTGAGGTTACGATAATATGTTAATTTTGTGTTTATGTTTACGTTTATATTGCTTCTTACATTTAATGGAAATGCATTAGAATCAATGAAAATGCGTGTTTTAGCTTCTTAGATGTAACCTTAAAACACATATTTTGATACTCAAAAACAGTTATTTTAACACTGCTAAAACGGGTCTTCCCGGTGTAGCCCGCCCCGTATCATTTAATGGAATGAAAGTCCCACTTTAGGTTTTCATCTCGGCCCGGTCCGTTTGCCCATCAACACTCGGGGCTGGCAGAAACGGGACTGCGAAGTGGCTTCCGAGGGGTGATTATACCCAAAAAAAAAGCACAACATATGACAAACTAATAATTAAAAAATCCTAATAAACGGCTTGTAGATGTTATATCAAAAAGACTATAAATACAATACCTTAATCCGGAAATAAATTTTTGTTAGCCTCATCGACTATCATTTGGCTAGTAGACGCCATATCAAAATTGTTTTCCAAAATACTATCATACAATTTGATCGCGAGCTTGTGTCGCATTTGCATTGCGGTTTCTTTTGGTTGTTCATGTTGATGTAACAGAGGTTGATTGTTAATCAACCTCTCCATGAAAATACATACCCAAACGCCATAATCACCTAAGGATCCGAATTGTTGAGGGACATTATCTGGGTAAACAACCTTGAATGGGAATGGCAATGACCATCCCTTGTCATCATAGTAATCGTTCATTCGCAACCACGAGTCAAATGCAAAATTGATATGACATATGACTTGTGTTCTCTCTTTGTCTATTGAAGGCCAATCGAGAAAACTGTAGGTTTAAAAAAAGTCAAAGGATTACTAAACATCACCTACAACACTTTAAAAGATAAATCACACTAACCTATCATATATCGTTAACGTTTTGTCGTGCAGGTGGAAAACTCCCAAGAACCAATGCTTGTTTAGTACGTTCAACGGAACATAAACCTACATATATTCGACAAACTGAATAAAAAATTAAACAAAGAAAATACTTATAACTAAAAATTAATTTTTTTGTTATCTCGTCAACTTGGTCAATTCGTGGCAAGGGCTCCAATGATCCATCAAAATAATACTTAAAAACATTCTTCGTCCCTGAGTAAAAAAGCGACCATTGGAAATGAGGTGGTAAAATACACCAACGGTCGGTTTTCTGTCTCGAGTTATACAAGTCTATCATGCAAGCATAGATGTGCTGTAAAACAATAGAGTATTAAATATAATACAAATTAGAATATAAATGTTGTTTTACGTAACAAAGTTGGTTCTTACATCATCGTCTAACCAACCGCTCCGCTATACGCCTAGCAAACAAAGCCAAAAGTCTGGGCCAACTTCTGTGCCAATTGTAAGGCCAAGTTTTCAAACCCTCGCCTCACCTTTATCAACTGCTGCTTGCTCCTTTTCGGCCCACTCCTTTATTTGTTTTATTTTTTTTTCCGGCGGAACTTCTTTAACTTCTTTCCGCTTTTTCCTACCCGCCACTTTGTTCATCACAACGAAAAGTGAGAGCAACCAGGAGCTCGGCTTTGATAACCTATCGGATTTTCTAGTCTCGGCCACTTCAATGTCCTCTATCTGCTGAAAAAAATAATACCTGGTTATAAATCATTTTCAGAATTTTTACTTGTTGATATTTTACATATAAAAGTTACTCACTTTTTCACTACTCGGATGTAACTTGTCGGTCTTCACATGATAATCGCTACAATTGTCATTTGCACCACACGAGACCGCATCAACCTAAAATAAAAAAATTGTTTTTACCAATGAAAACATTATTTCTATGTTATTCAAAGTTACCCTTTCAGTAGCGTTAGATGCTCCATCTGCTCCCTTAGAAATTGTCGACTGTAAAAAACATTACAATATAAGATATAGTACGTCAGAATTGTTTGATAAAGAAATAAGTGGATTAGTGTTACCTCCGGCTTCACTAGCTTAGCCAACCTCTGGTAGTTTTCCTCAAACCGATCGTATAGAAGTTTTTGAAATTGTTGTATCAAATTGTTTTGTGTTTCAACATCAAGATTACACCCACCGAGCGGTTTTCCACTTCTTTTTTTCTTGAATGTGTGGATGCATTCAAGTTATAATGACCTTCCGAACCGGTTTCATCAACAAGATTACACCCGCCATCATTGCCTCCATCGTTGCCTCCATCAACCTTGCCATCAAAACCCTCTAAACAATCATTGTCTCCACCATCTACCTCCATATTTTCAAACACATTTCGTTCAAAAGACTGTTGCATTTTTTCTGAGGCTGGTTTCATTAAACCAAAACTGACTATGTGTTGCAAAATCGAGCCGAACCACATGGTATCCGACTCTTCGCTGGTGGGAACTAAATCACAGCTTGGAAAATATTCATCAATCTGCATTTAATTAAAACAATACATTCACAAAATATTCATAAAATATATAATATATCCAAGTAAATAAAAATTCCAAAGACAATACCATTGTCGAATCTTGAATAATCCGATTCACAGAATTCCATGCTAGCCTCTTTCCTGCGGCCCAACTAAAAAATCTCGGACTTTTTGGAGCGATATAAAATCCATCCCGAGATTTGAATTCAGGAAAACTTTCTAAAATCCAAAACTGCAAAATTAAATAAGTATAACTAATTAAAAAACCATTCAAAAATCCTAAACTGCAAAATTAATCCGTTGATGTACCTTGAATGGCCAAACGCAGCCGGGTAAGGAAAAACCCTTGTTTTCTGGCTGGTACTGATGGTTTAGATTGCAAACATTTGTACATGTGTTCGGCCAGAGATAAGTACCCCATGGAAATTGGTTCCAAGCTTCAAGATTATCGACCAGATTTAACAATTGGTCGTCAACAGCCTGGTAGTCTTGGGTTCCTTTAAAAGATTCAACCATCATCAAAAGGCAAATGCGAAGATAATCATCTTCTGTGTACCCTGTCCAATCAGACCCAAACAACTGTTCTAGATGACGTTGCCTAACCACTTTGAAACCTCCAAAATATCTCCTCCTGAATGAGTTAGGGGATTCCTCGGATTGAAAATTTTCTACTGGTCCAAATCTAAACCCAGTTATAAGACAAAAATCTTTTGGGGTAAATTTCAAAGTGTGCACACCTATTGAATAAGGTATTCCCTCAATAGGATTATCTGTTTGAATCTGTCGTTGTGCAACTCCTAGCAAAGATTGCTTTGGCAGATAACGTTTTTAATGTTCAAGTAATCCCCAAAACAGTCTTGCCTAAACCGGATTTCTAAAGAAGCAGACATTTTCTCCTTCAGTTTCTCAACTATCGTCCAAACGGCTCTAAAACCTTAGGTTAAAATACAAATTAATCTTCGATAATAAACAACATAATAAATTTGAAGACTAAACATACTAATCTTGAACAATAATCAAAATGATAGACATGATTAATAAAAATAAAATACTAATGAAAGAAATACTTACCTTCTTCCGTTTAGATGTTTTGTCTTGCATCAAAACATTCGTATTCGGACTGATGTCGTCAACTATGTTTCCGAAGCCAGTGTTTGCGTCGTTGCCGACGTTTCCGATGTCACTGTTTCCGGCGTTGGCAACGTTTTGGAAATCAATGTTTCCGGCATTAAGAAAGTTTCCTAGGTTTAAGTTTCCGGTGTTGGCAACGTTTTGTAAGTCAGTGTTTCCGGCATTACCACCAACGTTTCCGAATCCACTCTCTCCAATCTTACCAATGTTTCCAAATCCGATACCTGGGTCTTGCCCCAAGTTACCGAAAACACTATTTCCGACATTACCGTTGTACCCTGGTTGGTTGAAATCTTCATTCCAAAAGTCCATGTTATCGGCCGGGACCACGTGATTGGCACCGGAAACGGGTCGGGTCAAATTTTTTTGTGAGTGTTTGGCATCGGAAACGGGTCGGGTCTCGTGGTGGTCCCTGGTTTAGCGTCAATGGCGTTAGGGAATGAGGTGGAGATGTGGTCCGTCCACTATGGTGCGTCTGGCAGACGCTATAAGAGAACACATGTAGGCATGGCAAACGTCGCCGGACGCTTCACGTTTTAATGGCGAACGCACGAGGTTAAAGGATGGCAGACGCAATAAGGGGGAAGACGCAATAAGGGGGCAGACGCAATAAGGGGGCAGACGCCATTAAATATAATAATTAATGTTCTCTAATATTATAATCGGGCGATGCAATAAGGGGGCAGGCGCAATAATTATGACAGACACAATAAGGATGGCAGACGCAAAACGTCTCGAATTTTGAAAGCGTCTGCGGATGCAACGCAAGCGTCGGCTTAGTTATTAAATCAATTTAATATTATAATATAAGGCAATACCAATAATTGTTTGTTCTATTATTTTTTGTATGGCAAAAATTTGAGAACACAAAATACTATCAATTGATTTTCCTATGTCAAGCAAAATTATGTCTGATCGCCATGGGAAAAACTTAGCTAATGACGAATACTGTTCCCAACCAGCTAAGAAATCTTCTAGTTGGATCTTAAGTAGGTGGAGGCGTCCGATGAATGTAAGCGAGACATCATCATTAAACGAAAATGCAAATCAACCCGCTCCGGATGAAGATCAGTTTATACACAATCGGCAAAGCCTACACCAGCACAACAACGGTAGATGGGCTATACCAGACGACGAAACAGCAAATTGGTCTAAAGATGTTGTCGAATTCTATAATAATGGGGATTCTCCGTTCTGTTTCTCAGCCGTTTTTTCAAGGACTGTAGAACTTGCCAAAAAAATTTGGGGAACTTTGTTGGGAAAACGTTTAAACTGTAATCTCACTGAAATAGTAAGAATTATTAAGTATTTTTTTGTACAAATTTATTTCTTAATAAAAAACTTGTAATTTTAAATTTTTTTAACAGCATATTGTAGGCTGGGTTGGAAGATTGATGAACCAGAGAAGTAGAAAGCTACAAAAAGACCCCTTGTTAAATATGCGTTGGACGATTCTACCACCAAAGTTTTATGAAAGCTTGTTACAGTTCGTTCCAAAAAACGTGGCTAGCTATTGCAATGGTAAATTAAGCCCGTTTCCATCTTTTTTTGATGTTGATTATGTTTTCTTCCCAATACCGCTCAACAATAAAGAATGGTTGCTTATAAGAGTAGAGTTGGAGACCCAACAACTGCTTATTTACCCATGGGAGAACGTTTGTGCCGGTCCAAAATACAGGACTGTCATTCACCCTCTGTTAAGAAAGGTCGCTGTATATTTTGGAGCAGTTTTGGTATACATGCGATACTGGAAAAAAACTGGTCAACAAGAAAAATGCATCACATTCGAGCTTAACGATGATTATGTTGTGTCTAACGGATCACTGGCAGGTAACGAAGCTGTGTACGTTTGTATGCTGATGGAGCATCTGGTTACGGATAAACCAATTAATCTAGTAGGCGATATTCAACAAAAGTTTTTAGCTTACAGGAGATTCATGGCTGATAACATGTATTTTTGGCGGTGTTTACCCCGTCCAAAAATGCCATAATTTACTTTGTGTTTGTATTTAATTAGTCCTATTTATTAATTTCGTACCTAATTGAGTATTTTGTGTTTTCCCCTTTTAATTTAAGTTAATCTTTAATTTTCTTTTATTTTTTCAGGAAACATTAATCTAGAACACGCAATACAAAAAAAATATGGTTTATTTTTTTATTTTTTTTTAACTTTAGTAATATGCAGAAATTCTACAAAAAAATTATAAAAATGATATAAAAATTCAGTCAAATTACACATGACTATCTCAATTTTTTTATTATTTTTATTTATATACAATGTGTTATAAAAATTATTTTTTTAGTAAAAATTGATAATTTTGCTGGCTGATCCCGAGCTAACCGATTTAATGATATATGGGTGTGTAGTATGTACTGTAATACTCAATTTAGTGTCTTTTTTTAGTAATGGTTTCAGCTGTTTTTTTTATTAATAATACTAATTTTCTGGCCGTTGAAAAAAAAAACAAAAAGATAGCAGGTGACATCTAATTTTGTGAAAAAAAATTAAAAGGTGACATCTAATTAAAAATTTATTTCATAAACTACATTAATACCATACAAAACACCTAATCTACTAAAAATAGCCTTAAGATCTCCCACTTCGAGACACGTTTGAAATCCCGCCCAACCTGGTGCCGATAGTTGATGAGAGCGACTTGTAAGGTGACGTCCTCATCGATGTCACCACCCAGGTACTCAACCTCCGTGTGGATATGCTCAAACCGCAGACAATCTGAACGTATCACCCTAAATCGTGAGGACAAAGCATCCACGGTTCGGTTGTGTGCCCCCGTATGTGCTGTGAAATCTTGCATTATCCTCCTCCATAAACCGCCTTGTCTACGGCTTTGAGGAGTACATACTACCTCGACAAATGACTCGCAGAGGGCGAGATCTTCCTCGGCTATCAAGGGGTTATTTGCCATTGTTTGTTAATTAGGTTTGGTGAAAGCTTTGCGTTTGGAAAGTGGTAAACGGCTCACGTGGAAGTGTTTATGTGAGCATACAATTGAATTGGTTTCTTATTTATAGTAGGGACATTTAGTTATTAATATATTTTATTTGTTTAAATATTTATTAATGGATTTTATTTGTTTAAATATTTATATAGTAGGGAAAACGGCTCACGTAGAAGTTTATGTGGAGCATCCCATAACATTTTCACATTCATAAAACATAATAACTCTAAAAGCAAAAGAAACCCCAAAAGAAATCATTGTATAACGCTACTTGAATTTTCAAGGGGTATTTATATACCGAAGATTATGAAAATTATAAAAATCAATTTTTTTGAAAAAGATATGTTGCCAAGCGTCCGTCTGACGCAAGACGCCTCCGAAGCGTCTCCCCGACGCAAAAAAGTACTGCCATCTCGTCAACCTCGAGGAGTCCGTCTGATACTTTCCCAAGCGTCCACCGACGAGTCCGTCCATTGCGTCCGCCAGACCATTCCGGTGCGTCTGCCTGACTCGATAATTATTTACTATTTTTTAGTTTTTCCACTTTTAAAGTTAATCTTTAATTTTCCTTTAATTTTCTATTATCTTTAATGCTAAGAAAATTATCCATTCCAAAAAAATTAAAGTCATGTAACTTAAAACATGCAATCAGTATACATAACAACCAATGGGGTGGTGGTTCATTGGCAAAGACAAAGCCTTTAAAACACCTAGGTTGGGAAGGGGAAAGTCTTGGGTTCAAGTCCCACAGACGACAGGGGATTAAAGAAATTAGCTCTTCAAAAAAAAAAATCTAAATTATTTTTATTATTTATTTATATGAATTTCAATTGGTTCTTAGGTTTGGAGAATGTAAGTTGCTTTTAATGGTAATTCATAAAACACAACTCTAAATTAAAAAAACACCAAATACAATAAAAATTACACATCATACCACTAACTTTTATTATACAAGTAAAATTGCACATCATATCACTAAAAATTACACATCATACCACTAAATTTTATTACACATCAAATAACCCCGTCTGTAAGTGACTTCTTCAGGAGGTGGAAGACCGATAACACGGTGTGATTCTATGTGTTCTTTGAAGATGAGTTCTTCCCATTTCTGAGAAGTTCACTAACCCTTTTTCATCAACACCGATTTTCATGTGTCCTTTGAAGATGAGTTCTTCCCTGCTATCGGTTTTCATCAACACCGGCATTTATAAAGCTCAGTAAAACGTCATTTTCAAAACATGTAAACGCCTTTGTTTCTATTTGTAGACTATAAAAAGAAATTAACATATGCATTTTATGACGCTGCTTGGAAAGAAAACATCTGAAAATTATAACAAAGTATAAAAATCAAATAATTTGAAAAAATATGTTGCCACGCGTCCGTCTGACGAAAGACGCCTCCGAAGCCTGACAAATTCCCAAGCATCCGCCGACTCATTAATTTAATTATTTACTTTTTTTTCTGAATTTTTTATGTTAAATTTAATTGAAAGTAAAACATCAAAAAAATGATGGCAGCGGGACTCGAACCTCCGTGCCTACCGTGTCCAACCCAACACTAACACACACATCAATTATATTATTTATTTTTGTTTACATTTGCTAAACACAGCGGCCAGCATACAGTTGATCAGCCATAAATCTTCTATATCTCACACAAGCATCTTGAATGTTTCCTTTTTCCCATTTCAGTGAACGGTTTTCAACCAGATTTTGTAGTAATATACATACGATAACCCCAGAATTTCGCCGAACGTGACGAACACACGTAGGCCATACAACATCCCCAGCATATTCTAATGCGTCAACCTTGCTGAGTCCAATTTTTTCCCAGTAACCTATACGTTCTAGAAACCATAGGAATGCCGACTCGAATTCAATAAGAGTTTGGTATATTTTCTGGTGGACGCAAAACGAATCACCACAATTAATTGCATCGCAATTGTTTGTATAATAAACAGTTATAGTTAGTGACGGCATTTCAATCTTAATAAGGATCCAATTTTCTTCGTCTGCTGGCACCGGTATATATACCTGACAAACGTTAAGTTAACATTAATATTGTAGTTTCAGGAAAAAAATTACTATTATTTTTAGGTCCTTTTTTTTACCGGATCGACATCCCACAACGCAGGATATGTTCCGCTAGAGCCATTTACATATCCGTAAGCATCATGATGTTGTTCTACAAGAAGATTGAGAAATTGAGGTGGGAGCACCGTCCAGCGATAACTAACTGATGAAGTCGCAATTCCGTGATTTTCATTTTTCTTCGACTGCACGAGCCAGTTACACCATGCTCCGACATGCTGTGTACAAAATTTTGATATTTTAACCTTTTAATTAATATAAAACTTAAATATATTACACAATTACCATTTGTTGAATAAAACCGTTTCCACAAAAACCTAATTGGCCACCCCACCAGTGTTTATCTGGAGGTTGGCTCCCAATATAGCTGGAACAACAGGAAGAACAATCACCCTCATAATAAAACTCAAGAACATTTGGAGACCAATTTTCATGCTGTTGCTTATCATTGACCCATATAGTGTTTTCTACTGATTCCGGTATGTTACTGGAACGCCTCCCAGTTGCCATCATGCTCATACACACTAATGGACAACGTGGGCCAATATATATAGGCTAAAAATTTAAAAACTTATATTTAACTAATATCTTTAGGTTGTAATATTTTTACATTGGAAAAATTTATGTTTAATAGAATAAGAAAACAAAAAAATATATATTAGAGAAATCAGCCGAGCCAAACAAATTCAAAGAGTCGGCCAAGCCATTGGAAGCGTCGAGGAAGCCATCGGAGGAAGCGTCGGCAAGCCGTTTGAAGCGTCTGGGAGCCAAAACTTTTAGGAAGAGATGATGCGTCAACGAAACACAAAGCCGGACGCATCAATATACTTTTTGGTTATGATGTGTCGGCCACCGACACTTGAACATTGTCAGACACGTGTGGGTCACGTGTCAGCTTGTATGAAATGGACGCATCAACATGATACACGAACGCTTCTGAGGATGTGAGGACCTTCCAAAGACGCAGGAAGGTGACAATTTTGGAAATGCACTTGGTCAACAGATATTTTGGTAATTTTCCCAAATTTTGAGCTAAATTTCATCCTTCAAATGGGAAGAAAATGGAGGGAAGAGATGAGAAAGGAATTAGAGAAAAAGAAAGGGAAATAAATATTGCTCTTCTCTTCCTTTCTTTTCTCTCATTAAGTGAACTGGGAACTCAAGAAAATGATTTTATTTTTCTTTTTTTAGTTGTTGGCAGGTTTGTAAGATCATTCGTAATGGCTAACGCTTTTTAAGTGGCATTAGCTTTATAACGCTCGTTTAAAAAATGTATAATAGTTAATACCCATTCAATCATTACCTTCAAATTTTTTTCTCCTTATTTGGTGTTATAGTAGAAGCACCCCTCCCTCTTCATGCCCAAATAACGCCCGAATGGCTAGTTTTAGGGACGTTATTAAGCCCCTTCACGTCCCTATAATGCCACCACTAAATTGACCAAACAGGCCTTTCAAGTTTCCTTTATGAACATGTAAGTCCTTCGAGAACCCAATATCTATAGCATCATCATCCTATCTGTTAACATCAAATTTTTATCCTGAAACTAGAACATTTTAATGTAGGTTTAATGAATCAAAATTTTATATTAATTAAGTTGGTGTTTACAACACATTTCCTTTGCTATTTTTTCACTATTTTAATAAGAAGGTGTTTGTGATAATTGAGTTCATTTCCTTGTCAGTTGTAAGGGTATTTTCAATTCACAAGTATCTCAAATTCCAAGTATCAGAGCCAAGTTTAACAAACCAAAAATAGATACCAAGCAATCCTGGCCTACGTAGATAAAGCTAATCTCCATGAAATTGAACTTGGTTCTAATACCAATTCAAATCCCGGCCCAATAGATAAAGCTAATCTCCATGAAATTGGATGACTCCCAGACTCTTTATCTCAAACAAAATTAAAAAGAAAATAAAACGGAACAAAGAAAACAAAGAACGATACAATAACGTTCTAAAACCAATACAATAATGTTCTAACTCTCAGCAAAACCCTAACTCGGTAGTATCTATTTATAATGTTAAATCTAACTTGCTAGGCAAAACATTACCATACTCATTATAACATACTTAGGAAACTTAACAAATTTAACCAACTGTTCAAATTTTGGTTCTTAGGTTCACCGACTTATGACTTGTTTGAACCTCTCATTATCCACCAACTTGTGGATCCATACGACCCAACCCTAACCGACTTATTAGAGTCGCAAATTAAGTCTAACAACGACCCCTTTCGACTCAAAACAAGTATGTAAGTCTTTAACATCTTCTCATCTCCAATAGATTATAGACTTGTAATCTCTAACTGTTTTGTTTCGACTCCCCCTTGGGGCAATATGCGACTTGTGATTGCTTTCAAAAAGTCAATCCTTAAATTGACTATTATTTAACAAGCCAGTTAGGGTTGGGCCTTATGGATCCATAAGGCAGTCGATAATGATAGGTTTAAACAAGTCTTAAGTCGATGAATATGGTGGACCAAACTTTGAAAAGTTGGTTTAATTTGTTAAGTTTCATAATAATGTTATAAGTAGTATGATAATGTCTTGGTGTCACACCCTAATTTCCTGGTGGGCCTGGATTTGAGGTTTATACGTGACGATTGATACATATATTCACATTTAGCACAACGGAAGTCTTAGAATTATAAAATAATATTACAAAGTACAATTGTCTGAAAGTTCAAAATAATATACAGACTGAAAGTGTACTAAAAGATCCACAAGCGAATCAAAATAATAAAATGATTTCATAAAGACTACTAGGCTTTTTGCTTGAGTCGCAAATTCCAATATGCAATTACCGAGCAGCTCCAGCCTATTCTATACTTGCTAACCTGCGCTTAGTCTTTTGAAAATATGCCAGTTTTCATCGATAAATACAATTAACCGACACGTTTTGAAAATCTTTTCAAAACCATTTTTATACCATTTGGTATCATTTTCATATATAACTTGGGACAAATTATATCTCTTGTTACCAGTATTACATGCTTGTCAATACATATGGGGCCCAGAACTAAACTCCGATACATGATTAACCGATACGCCACTTTAATCCCCATTTGGGTAAGAATTTTTTTTTATCATAGCATTAGCATCTGCAAGGTGTATGCCCACACCCCGCGCTTAGGTCGTGGCCACTTGCAATTAAGTGAGCCGTGGATATCCAGGACACGCTCACATTAACCCCCAATGTTTAAGTTATCAAGCATAATGGATTAAAATAGTTTATTCGGATTTTGGACTCATTGGTCATTGATCCCATACCTGACCAAGTGGTAATAATTTACCGTATCCCAGGCTCGTATAGGAAAAATAGATTACGAGTATTTACCTGAGCTTTATCTTTACAATCCAAAGACATATTATGCACAACCGTTAAATCAAAATAACTAACACAGGTGCAATTTACTGGAGGCTGCTAGTCTTGAATGAACGAAACTATGATCCGTTAGAATGTTAACAAGTCTTATTCAAGTAATATGACTTGGACCAGTTAACTTATAATAAATTCGGTATGGTTCGCTAGATTAAGCGGAGACCAGATAGAATGTGTTTTGCACCCTCACGAGTACTATGACTCGTACAATATGGGTCAAACAATCATACATTCTGATTAGAACTGATTTGGAAATGTTTTGGCCTGATTCGACTAACTTATAAACTAAGCTATATAAGTCAACCGTATGCGCATAGGCGGCATTGGGTGATCGGATGGGTCCATGTCAAGTCCAATATGCCAAAACATGTTACATCAGTTTCAAACTAAGTTTACATGTTCATTATGTTTCAAAATCGTTCTATGCGCAAAAAGAGCATTTTTGTCATTACTTAGGCATATTACATGGACTTACATAAAAAAAACCGACAAACAATATGATCAAATGGTATAACCTTAGAAGGTTATTCCATACATTAATATGATCATAATACAACTTAAAATCAGTAGCTAACTTAACTTAAACGGGTTAGAATCGAAAGTCAAAGCATAAGTCAAACTGTTTGACTTTCGGTTGCGAACCAAGCTCTAAGCAGCAAATGACGGGTTGGACATGATCTAACATGTCCAAGTATGTTATACAAACTGATATAATGTTAAAATTTGATGTTTCGATACTTAGAAGTTCATTTAACATAATTTACGAAAATCTGCGTTTTGACTTTTATTTAATAAAACTTTGACCCATCATTTGACCAACTTAACGTGATCTTCAGAAGGTGCCCTCATAGGGGATTAACACCTACATTATTATGTTCACGTAGCCATGTTCGATTCGAACATTGGCTTGACAGAAATGGTCTTAACTGAAAGTAAAAAAAAAAGTAAATTTGCTTGACTTTCGGCTAATATCTAGCCTAATAATGAAAAAAGGATTGAGATTGAACACTTACAAGTGTTCAAGGAAGAGATTAAACTCCAGAGAGGAGGCCTCTATAGATTAGAAGCAACTCCAAGAAAATTTAGAGAATGAGAATTGAAGGTGCAAGTTTACAAGGCTTTTTTAGGCCTTTATTTATACTTGCACAAAGGTTGTAGGATGGTGCCAAGTGTTCTCATGGCTTCCTGATGTTGGACTAGTATCCACATAGGTGGAAGAAGCTGAATAAAGGTGGCATTTTGCAAGCTAAGTGGCATGAGCAGCAGGCTGCTGCTGCCAGCGGCATTCTTACAGCTACACCCTTACGAACCGTAAGAGGTGGTGGCTTACGGACCGTAAGGACCTTCAGCGCCCATAGTTATTTCAAATATCTTATGGTCCGTAAGGCATAAGCCTTGCGGTCCGTAAGGGACTATTAGGATTAAAATAATAACAAATGCCTTACAGTCCGTAAGACATATGCCTTGTGGTCCGCAAGGGATCTTTAGAAGCCATAAAATTGGTATTTTTGTCACAAATGACCCATCCACATCAAAACTTCCACATTTTTTACATATAGTCCCTCTCGTCCAAATAATTTGGCATATTTCAGAGTTGATTGGACACGTGTTGCCATATTATTCGCTTATGAATTTCCGAGGTGTTACACTTGGCTAGCAAGTTAGGTTAGCATTATAAATAGATGTTACCGAGCTACGGTTTCATTGAGATTGAGAACGTTATTGTATTGCGGTTTTGAGTTATTTTTCATAATATAATAAAAGGAAGTTAACTCTTAAATGCATGAGTGTTGGTTTTCAAGTTTCCAGTTATTTTCTTGACTATTAATAAAGAGTTTAGGAGTCATCCAATTTCGTGTGTGTTAGCTTATCAATTTGGTTGGCACTTCATTATAGGTTAATGTATGCTCTAAAACTATTTTAATTGTGCATGTATTCACTTTAACACTAACATTGTGTAACGCCTCGCTTTTTGGAACTTTCCTTATTTTGAATGATTACCGAGTTTCTATTTTTAGAAACTTGTACTCGTATCATATTCATACTATACTTCCAGTTTCGTAATTCGAGACTTTGATCGTAACAAAATTCATATTTTATACATACTAGTTATTCGTTCATTGGATCATTTAAATACGTGTTTACATGCAAACCGACACTTGTTATACGTACTAATAGTACTAATACTCATACATACATTCATGACACACAAATTATACTTGCATACACTCATACTATACTTTATTACACTTTGAATACCTAAAAACGGGTTAAAATGCAAGTTTTTAGCATAAAATAACAAACAATACAAGTGCAAGGACTAAAAATGAAAATTTTCATCTCCCCGACCACTTTATTTAATGTCCTAACCTCTAACCAACTCA
Source organism: Helianthus tuberosus (assembly GCA_030545235.1). NCBI lineage: Eukaryota > Viridiplantae > Streptophyta > Magnoliopsida > Asterales > Asteraceae > Helianthus > Helianthus tuberosus. The sequence goes on from JARYGA010031768.1 coordinate 28,800, forward strand.
TTTAATACCCCAAACCCACCTTCTAACCTCCAACCAACTTATTTAATTGTCGCAACCCCCGCCCCCCTTATCTGTCCCGGGAACGGGCGGCCGCGAACATCAGATGTGGTGGTATCGTTTATTAATTTGGCAGCGGAAATTACATCAGGACCGTAGTTAGGAAATGTTTTATCAGAGTAAAACCACCATATTTTATATTAATAACCACATGGGTAAACCCAAGTTTCTTTATTACAATACGTTTATAGGGATAAACCCTATTTTACTGAATTTAAAACATCGTCTTTTAGATAACTTTTATAGCCACATTTTTTCCAAGCCGTCAGTGCTCTCCAGCTGGTTTTTTCCTAATTGGCTTTCACATTGTGTTACCTGAAACGCGTTTTAAAAACATTTGTCAGTGGGAAATACTGGTGAGTGAATCCCAGTTTAATCAAGAAGAGTTTTATCAATTAACACAATATTGAGAGCGATCACATTGTTTATTTCTACACAATTACTCATTCAGTACTGTCAATCCTGACTGGTGGGTCATATTACACATTGGCTAACTCGTTGTCCAATTGTAACGTGTTCCACATTTTGTATACAAAACCCCAATATACTGGCAGTAATTGAAGAACTACAAAGACTCAATCACTGCTTAATCATATTGTAAAACATTTAAGGTTTTGTAAAACAGTTTACAAAAAGGTTAACAAAAAGTGAATAAACTCACATTGCTGTCTTAGACTTCGCTTAAGGGTTTCCTGGTGTTAATCTATAATTTACACAAATGTACATATGTTAGTATAATAACCCTTTTTTATATTAACGATACCCTCCCCGAGACGGCATTCCAACAACTACGTCGGGCAGAACCACGATAGTTGTTACGGAACCCTGGATCAATCGGGCAGCATATCTAATACGTAACTGGGGTTATAATACTTACAACGGAGCAGAACTTCGTTAATTAGGGGGATATAATACCCGTATATTATGCCTACTTCTCAGAAATTCGTTAAGAAAGAAAAGAAACGAGCGACTGAAAACGAAATCTCGATGCCTTCTTATATAGGGCTGATTTCTGAGTCTCTCGCGACCTGCGTAAGATTAGGCTTAGGCCTACGCGGCCCGCGTAATAAGGGGTTCTAGGCGTAGGTGATCCGGGTCATGACTAGGTTCAACACGTTGCTTGACACATGTCAACACCGGGGCTCGCCTGACCCTAGAGCTGTCGCGGCCCGCGTAAGCTCAGGAGATGGCTTACGCGCCCCGCGTAAACTTCATTTTTCTTGTTTTTTTAATTATTTTTAATGATATTTCATATTTTGGGCTCGGTTTTCGTATACGGGGTGCATTTTAAGACATATAGGGGTATTTTAAAATATATTAGGGTGTCAGAAAAATTTCAGGAGGGTTGTTATATCCTCCCCACCTTGTTTTAGAACTCGTCCTCGAGGTCTACTGGAACAAGTGTGGATATTTCCTTTGCATTTCTGATTCAAGCTCCCATGTGTATTCTGGTCCTCTTTTGGAGTCCCATTTCACTTTGACTAGAACTAATCTTTTATGCTTGAGATTCTTGACTTTCCTATCTTCAATCTGTAGAGGCTTTTCCACAAATTTTAACTGCTCATTTACCTCTATATCCTTAAGAGGTACTATCAGTGATTCATCAGCTAAACATTTCTTGAGATTAGATACATGAAATACATCATGTATTCCTGCCATTTCCTCCGGCAGTTGTAGCTGATAGGCTACATGTCCTACTCTTTTAATAATCTTAAAAGGTCCAACATACCTGGGACTTAGCTTTCCCCTTTTTATGAATCTTACCACTCCTTTCCAAGGAGAGACTTTTAATAACATTTTATCTCCTACTTGAAATTCCAATGGTTTCCGCCTGTTGTCAGCATAGCTTTTTTGTCGATCACGTGCTACTTTCAGCCGTTCGTTGACTTGAATGATATTGTCTGTTGTTTCTTGTATTATCTCAGGTCCAGATAGTTGCTTTTCTCCAACTTTTGCCCAACAGACTGGCGTTCGGCACTTTTGTCCATAAAGTGCTTCGAATGGTGCAACATTGATACTTGTGTGATAGCTATTATTATAAGAAAATTCTATCAATGGTAAGTGATCGTCCCAATTACCTCCGAAATCAATTACACAAGCTCTAAGCATGTCTTCCATCGTCTGAATTATCCTTTCGCTTTGTCCGTCTGTTTGAGGATGATAAGCTGTGCTTAGATTCAACTTGGTTCCCATGGCTTTTTGGAAGCTTGTCAAAAAATGAGAGGTAAAACGACTATCTTTGTCAGAAACAATTGATAGAGGAATTCCATGTAAAGAAACTTTTTCATTTACATACAATTTAGCTAATTGTTCCATACTGAAAGTTTCCTTCATTGATAGGAAATGAGCTGACTTGGTTAGTCTATCTACAATCACACAGATTGTATCATTACCTTTCCTTGTTTTGGGTAATTTAGTAACAAAATCCATTGTTATCAATTCCCATTTCCAAACAGGCATTTCTAATTGTTACAATAAACCTGAAGGTTTCTGATGTTCAGCTTTGACTTGTGAACAAGTTAAACACTTTGCAACGTATGCTGCTATATCCTTTTTCATTCCTATCCACCAGAAATTATTTCTTAAATCCCGGTACATTTTATCGCTTCCTGGATGCATCGTATATTTAGACTTATGGGATTCTTCTAATATATGATGACGTAGGTTCCTAATTTAGGTATCCATATTCTTTTCTTATGAAATCTCCAAATTCCAGCTGTTCCTTGTTCTAATTCCTTGATCATTCCTTTTAGTTTTTCAGTATCATCCTTGATTACTGATTCTTGTGCTTTTCTAATATGTTCATTTAAATCTACTTGTAGATTTAATTTAAGAGAACGTACTCTTTTTGGCTGTTCGTGATACTTTCGGCTTAAAGCATCAGCAACTACATTTGCTTTTCCTGCATGATACTGAATATCACAATCATAATCACTAAGCATTTCCATCCAGCGTCTTTGTCTCATATTCAATTCTTTTTGCCCGAAAACATACCTTAAACTTTTATGATCAATGAAAACAGTAAACTTACTACCGTACAGGTAATGTCTCCAAATCATAAGGGCGAAAATTATAGCTCCTAATTCTAAATCATGAGTGGAATAATTTTCTTCATGATTCTTAAGTTGTATGGATGCATAGGCTATAACCTTTTGACGTCGCATCAATACACATCCATAACCTAATTTAGAAGCGTCACAATAGATTACAAAATCTTCAGTTCCTTCTGGTAACGCTAGTATGGGTGCATGGGTTAATCTTTGCTTAAGAATTCTAAAGGCTTCTTCTTGTTTTGGTTCCCATTTAAACTTAACAGATTTACAAGTTAGCTTAGTTAAGGGAATGGCTATTCTAGAAAAATCTTGAATAAATCTTCTATAATATCCGGCTAATCCTAAGAAACTTCTTACCTCAGTTGGTGACTCAGGGGTTTTCCATTTGGTTATTGCCTCGATCTTGGTGGGATCCACATGAATTCCTTCATGATTAACTAGATGTCCAAGAAATTGTACATGTTCTAACCAAAACTCGCACTTTGAAAACTTAGCATAAAGCTTTTCTTTTCTTAATAAACTTAAAAGTGCGTGCAAATGCTTTGCATGTTCCTCTTTACTCTTAGAGTAAATGAGAATATCATCTATAAAGACAATTATGAATTTATCCAAATATGGCTTACATTTTCGGTTCATCATGTCCATGAATGGAGCTGGGGCATTGGTTAAACCAAATGGCATGACTGTAAATTCATAATGGCCATACCTTGTTCTGAAGGCGGTCTTAGGAATGTCCTCTTCCTGTACTTTTAATTGACGATATCCTGACCTTAAATCGATTTTTGAGAAAAATCGTGCTCCTTGCAATTGATCAAACAGATCATCCATTCTTGGTAATGGATACCGATTCTTAATTGTGACCTTATTCAATTCACGGTAGTCAATGCACATACGCATTGATCCGTCCTTCTTTTTGACGAATAAGATTGGCGCTCCCTATGGGGATGAACTTGGTTGTATGAATCCCTTCTCCAACAATTCGTCTAATTGTTTCTTTAGTTCTTGCATTTCTGCAAGTGCCAAACGGTAAGGTGCTTTGGCAATTGGTGCTGTCTCTGGTATTAAATGGATTCTGAATTCAACTTCTCTATCTGGAGGTTGTCCTGGTAATTCTTCTGGAAATACATATGAAAACTAGGATACTACTAGAATATCCTTTAATTCTTTTCCTTTAGTGTTAGTGATTATAGAAATCAAATACACTAATGACCCTTTTCTTATGTAACTTGCTGTTTTCATCCCAGAGATGAATTTAGTGGATCTAGAGGTTTTATATCCTTTAATTGTGATCTTTTCACCCTTTGGTGAATTTACTTGTATTGACTTTTGATCACACAAAATAATGGCTTTATTGGCTATTAACCAATCCATTCCTAATACTATATCAAATCCTGCCAAATTCATGGGGTAAAGGTTTGCAATAAATTTTTGATTTAGAATTTCTATTCTTGCTCCCTGCAAGATTTCAGAAATTTTAATGGTTTCCCCATTTGCTGTCTCTACTAGACATTCTTGTGGGAGTTTAGTTAATGATTGATTGAGAAGTTTGCAAAATGAAGTATTAATAAAACTTTGGTTTGCACTAGATTCAAATAATACTTTAGCAAAAATATCATTAACTAAAAACGTACCAGTGATCACATCCGGGATCATCTTTGCTTCTTCTGCAGTCAGAACAAATGCTCTAGCATTTTTGGCATTCTTGTTATTCATGGTAGGAGCTAACTTTGGACAGTTTGGCTTGATATGGTGTAACACCTCGAAAAATCACGTCCAATGATGTATTGACACGTGTAATAAACCCTAATGAAGTCAAACATTGAATTTAAGGGGCTAATTTTTCAAAAAATCGAAAACATTAATTATGAAAGAACTGGAAGTATTAACATACCAAAAATAAGTTTCTGAATAACCTTTTATGGTTTTATATTCACAAATGAGCCACTTGTTGATCAAGTGTAGCCGTTTGCGTAATTAATTGAAAGTTTGCGCAATAAAGGGTTAAAAGCATCAACATGTTAATTCTTACCTCTGAGTGACCTTTTAATAATCCGAGAGCTTCATGATAATTGATTATACTCTCGGGAATGCCAATCGTTGGCCGTCCGAGGCTTTTATGCCTTTAAGTGGCGTTACGCGCAACTTTGCAAATATAAGGGGTTAAAAGTGCCAACATGTTTAATTATACCTCTGAATGACCTTTTAGCAAACCCGAAGCATTGTGATGTTTGATAATACTCTCATAAATACCTAATATGGGTTAGATAAGGCTTCGATACTATTAAACGATGATATGCGCAAGTTCGCGCATTAAAGGGACTATTTGCGTCAAACTTCAAAAGTATACCGGTTCGTATGGTATCGAACCTTCTGGAATATGATCATAAGTTAAACACGCCCTAAATATCCTTTATATAGCTTAGATATAGGCTTAGAGGTGTTTGGTGCGCAAAAATAATCTTTTAAGTCATGCAGGGACTAAAAGTGTCAAAAAGTGCACAAGTTTGCATTTTCACGCGTATCCCACAATCTGAATATATCCGGACACCCAAAAATTTATGTAAGCACTAAAATATTTCATTTTAGTGCTTGGCTTGATAAAATTCCATTCGTCGCGTCGTTTGGATCGTTTTTCGCGTCCGTCCGTGTTTCGTCGTAATTAACCGAACAACGTGACCGTACGACCAAACGAACCGACATCCGACATGTTTTTGAGCATGTTTCATGTTCCCTATGTTTAGGCATCATTGTAGAGCCTTAAAAATGATTTAACGGGCCTTAGATGTGTCAGAAAGGACATTTGAAAATGCAGGGGCCAAAACTGTCAACAAAAGAAAGTATGCATGCGCTGACCAGGTCCTTACGGATCGTGTACCCTGGACCTTACGGTCCATAAGCATGTGCCAGCATCAGAAAATTTACAGCTGCCTGTTCCAGCCGGTTACACCGCCTCATTTTGCCATTTCTTGATTCTAGGGACTTGTTTAATGATTTAGAAGGACCTAGGGACACTTGGGATGATCCCATAACACTTGTAGACTTGTTTGTAATGATCTAAAGGCATCAAGAACTCCTATATAAGAAACCATTGTTGCAACATTTGATCACATTCATTTGAAAACTTAACAACTTGCTTTCTGGAGGTTCTTGGAGCTCAAGCACTCTTCCTAGTGATCATTAGTCGTGCTTAGGACCTTGGTAAGTATTCTTAACCTTCCTTAATCGTGTTTTGCTTAGTTTATAGCTTAAAAGTCAAACCATCGTAATTAAGGTTTGACTTATCGATTAATCACTAATGGTCCAGTGATTAGTCGAATTGAAAGTGGTTATAAGTTGGTATTTATGTGGGCAATAAACCCTTAAAAGGGCAACCTCTGAATTCCACTCTAAATAGGTCAAATGTCGGGTCAAACTTAATCCAAAAAAGTCAACAAAATCTTAATTTTCGAATTAACACATAATTAGCAATGTAGAAGACGTGTAGCCTGTTTTACCACTCGTATAACTTGGTAATCAATGCAAGAACATGTCTAAGCATGTCCGACCCGACAATTTTCAGTATAGGACCGATTCGGAACCGAAAGTCGCATAAATCGACCATTACTTTGACTTTCAATTCTGACCCATATTAGCATGATTTAGAAATGCCTTAGAGCTCCGTTAGGACCAGCTTGTATGATAGTATAACCCTCTGCGATTATACTACTTGACTCGTTGATTGTCCGATGTTTCCGTTAAATGCCTAATGTTGACCAATATGCCCATTTGACCTTAAAACAAGAATTTTGGAAATGTAAAAGGACAATAATTTTTTTACTGAATTATAAACATGTCCCTAAAATTTCACATCAGTTTGAGGTCTAGATTAGGAGTTATGCTTAATAGCGTAATTAGAAAGCATTTTATTAATTAAACGGCATAATTAGTGCAAAACCTATCAAAACCCAATTTTGACACCAAACCTCTTACCCATTGATGTAATATTATTTTTGGATTTTTGAAGATTTTTAATTATTTTTAAACTGATCATAACATAGGGTTATTACCTTGATTCGGTAATTACCGATTATACCCTTTTCGTCTATAAAATGAGTTTTACTAATCCTTTTAATACCATACCTTTTTCTACTGATCTAATTTGATAAATAAAATATTTTGAGCCTTCCAAAATAATAAAAACATCAGCCTTCCCTTGAAAACCCGGAAATGGATCCAAATCGCCTTTTTAAGCGTTTTAACGCATAGTATGTATCAAGACCATTTTATAAATGTAAGACTTGATACCCTACTGATATAACTTATTAAATTAAGTAGTTTTACTGATTGTTTCAGACTCAAACCTCTGAATTACAGTTAATCTCTTTTATAATCTTTAAAATGACCAAAATACCCCTACGGGGCTTAATTTGAGATTAAACTCGTTTGGGCATAATGGAAGGTATCCTACTGATATCACAACATATTTAAGGCATATTAACTTAGGAAACCTGTATATGACTCTTATGGTTACCCGTTACGCTTCTTGCGCGTTCGGTTCGGTTTATGTAATTAGTTTGCATAACTTAGCCGAAACGGGTCAAACCTTATCATTTTTATCTCAAAATCCAGAATGTGTTTAGATTACCCATATTATACAAGTCTTCAAACCTGTCGGGTCTAAATCACATTCTAATCCGGTCTTCGCTTAATCATGCGTTTTGAACCGTATCTTTCTTTAAAACTAACCGGTCTAAGTTACGACTTAAATAAGACCTGTTAGGAATCTAATAGGTTAATAAAACCTTCGTTCCAGATTAAGAGCCCCAGTAAAGGTACTTGTGCTTGCTGATTAGGATATACGACTGAGTATAATTTACATTTTAAGCTCAGGTAAATACTTTTAACTTATTTTCCCTATACGGGCTTGGGATACGGTATTATAATAATACCGCTTGGTCGGGTATTGAATGTTTAATCGTATTGTGATTAAATTATTGAGGTAACCCGTTTTAATCTGTATTGTTTGAAATAAAAGCCTTTAGGGGTTAATGACCATGTCCCGGATATCCTTGGCATCATTATAATAAAATGGCCACGTCTTAAGCACGGGGTGTAGGCATACACCTGACAGTTGCATAAGGGAAACGGTATCTCACTCTCTTGTGGGCCTATACTTGGGGCGTGTCTGTTAATCTTGACTCGGTTTCTACATCGGGCCCTGAACGTATAACGAACATGTAAATCTGTATACAAGATTACTTTTATATTATTGTCCCAAGTTATAAAAGATATTTTTGTGCCTGGTGCATCTAAATCAATTTTCTTAAACTCTTTTAATATGAGTCGGTTAATTGTATTTACCGGTGTAAACTGACGTATTTTCCAAAAAGGTTAAGTGACAGGTACTGAACGTAATTGGCTGGAAGCTCGGGGCGTTAATAAGGAATCTTGCAAGTTCTAGGCGTCTAAAGTCTGTTGAACAATGTTTATGTTTTAAGATCCGTCTGTGGATCCATCCTTTACAGTCCATTGTAATACTTTGATACTACTATTGATTCGGGTTGTAATGTGATTTTATATATTTTGCTTCCGCTGTGCATTTAAATTGTGTTGTTTGACTATGATGATATCGACTACATCACGATACTCCCCACCGGGTCCACCGGTAATACGTGGAAATATCGGGGTGTGACAGGTTGGTATCAGAGCCAACATTGAGTGAATTGAACACTAGTCTTTTTGTGTTTAATCTCAATGACACAGTAGCACATTCCTTGACCTTCTGAGTCTAGACTTAACATAGGAATACTCTGATCCCTAATGTGTAAAATATTGTATCCGATTTTACGTATTTTGAATATGTCTCCAATCAAGAAGCCATAATGGAAATTCTCCACATCCGGAGCCTTGAATTGCCGAGCTTCGTACTGCGGCTAGGGTACAACGTGCAACCAAGGAGAAAACATTCAGAAATAAAGTGAGGAAGAAATCTCCTTTTGCTGAAATTCGTTTCCTTAATAGTCCTTATAAGGACATATTTATTTTCTAGTCCCTTCATGGACAACATTATTTTCTTTTAAGTCCTGCTTAGGGAAAATTCTGTAATTCTTCTAAAATCATTGGAATATTTCATCCAAATTTCATTTTATCATTATACATGAATATAATATATGAAATAAATCAAATTTTTATTCCTTTTCGTAATTTATCTGCCAATATATGTTAAAAAGAATCTTAAAGGGGTATAACCTAGCTTGAATGTCATTAAAGACCTAGCTATGATGGTAAAACCTGTTTAAAAGAGATTTAGATTCTTGTTAACATCTGAAAACATGTTAACACCCCTGACAACAGTGATGCGATAAAATCACACTTGCCATCTTTATATTGGGAATTTCCAACCCCTTTTATTTAGCCTAGTGATTTAGAAATCATGGCTTAAATCATCAAATAAAGATGACCATATTATAAACATCCATTAGTGATGAAGTGCCTACGGGTTAAACTTGTTGTCCGATAAGACAACGACAGTGGTGGTCTTTGACCCCCTGTCTAAAGACGTTGGACTACGTCCAAGCAAAATAGTCTGTATGATCAATGCGATCTTGACTAATATCATCAGTTAAGATGATCATATCATAAACATCCCTAGAGTGATGAAATGCCTACAGGCCATATCAATTGTCCAAAAAGATAAAAGACAGTTGTAGTCTTTGACTATCTGTCAAGAAATGTAATGAGCTACGTTCAAACCTTAATGCCTCGATCCTATAAGATCATGGCTTATAAATCCAAAACTATCCTTGTGATTAGGCCTGTTGTGCCACTTTATTATCCTTAATGTTTTATATACTAGGATAAATTATAATGAAAATACTAATATAATTAACAAATTAACCAATATGGTGTATATTACCATGGTTAATGAATCATCTAAATGATGATTCCATAATAAACTCCCGAATAAATCTTTGTCAAAATTTGTGTAGCAATCAAGCTACATGGCTGGATCGGATGGGGTCAACAGCCACCCAAGGGAAAATAATGATGCTACCAGAGTTAATATAACTGGTGCAGAACTACAGGCATTAATAGATAATGCTGTTACTCGAGCTCTTGACAGACAATATAATGAATCAAGTGATACACACTCTAAGACTCTATCTGTGGCTCATAGTAAGCCCCCTTCTAAATCACACGAGTCAAAGGAGGACGATGTTCAGCACTCGTCAAATCAGAGGAGTGTTCCGTCTAGACATATGGTGATTAATCAAGAGCCACATGTCAAAACCTATTCGTATAAATAGTTTGTCTCCTGCAAGCCCAGAGACTTCACGGGAGAAAAAAGGAGCCATCGACTGCATGACGTGGCTCGATGAGATAGACACCGTTGTTGATATTAGTGGATGAGCAGAGCAAGACATTGTGAAGTTTGTTTCACAATCTTTTAAATGAGAAGCTCTAGCTTGGTGGAGGTCACTAATCCAAGCTACTGGGAAAATCCCGTTATATAATCTGACATGGGATCAGTTTGCTGCCCTTATCAAAGAAAATTACTGTCCTCAATACGAAGTTGAGAAAATCGAGTCTGAATTCTTGACATTGGTCATGAAGAACTTAAATTGTCAAGCATATCTTACAAGTTTCAATACCATGTCTCGATTGGTCCCTTACTTGATCACACCGGAACCAAAGCATATAGCTCGCTTTATTGGGGGTCTAGCCCGAGAAATAAAGGCAAATGTGAAAGCCTCGAGACCTACTACATTCAGGTCAGGGGGCAGGTTTGTCGCTATCTCTCACACTCGATGTGGTCAGAAACAAGGCTGCCAAAGTTTCTGAAGATGGAAAGCGTAAAAGGGAGGATGAGAATTCTCATCACTCCGATAGGAAGAAAAAGAGGAACTCTGAGGATAAGAAGAGTTCCGGGTTTAAGAATGACAACCAGCAGTCGGGTGAAAAGACCAGATGCAAAACCTGTAGGAAATACCACCTCGGGAAATGCAGATTTGAATCTCAGCCTCTACCTTGTGGAATCTGCAAGTCCAAGGAGCATAAAGCCTTGGAATGCAAGAAGTTGGAGGACGCAACTTGTTACGGTTGCAACGAAAAGGGGTACATCAAGACAAACTGCCCTAGGAATTAGAAGAAGCATGAAGAGGCCAAGAAAACAAACGCGTGAGTCCTTCAAATGAACGCCCTGGAGATGGTACAGAATGATGACAACATAACAGGTACCTTTCCTTAGCAATGAAGTTTATGCAGGAATTTGTTAATTCTGACGCAGATAAGTCTGTTGTGGACAATAAATGTTGTAAACGGTTGTATCAGCCTGATTAGGACTCTAGATATATAACGCGAGGAAAAATTTGCCGATGATACTTTAGAGACTGCTTCAACAATCTTAGATGGATATTTTATATCTATTAGGAATTACTCTTCTCCAATATCCTTGCGAAAAGCTTTCAAGCTATCCAAAATTATCAATATGATTAAGACAGATGTGACATTTTTATCCTCTGTCAGAAAGGTGATGGACTAGGTCCAAACCCTAAAAGCCATTAACGGTCTTATATGGCCTAGGCTAAGTATAATTGATATATATATATATATATATATATATATTCTTCAATAACATTCATTAAGAATGTTCGTACTGTATTAGTCTGTATGGTTAATGATACCATGGTTAGTATATGTTAGGTCATCAGGATGATGAATAGCGATTGTTAGATTGCAAGTAAGTAATTGTTTTATTTGGTGTTAGGAACCAAATATCGGGTATGACAAACTCGGATAAGACAGCCTTTGATCGTGTTATGGACGATGCGACACATGCTAATGATGATACAATTGTGAACCTCAGAATTTCCAAAGATGTTCTTCAAACTATGATAGACGCAGCTGTTGGAAAAGCTGTGAAGAAGGCCGTGAAAAAGTTCAAGGAGCCCAATGCTACTTGCTCCAAATTTCATCCAAGACTACCCTTCATTACTCATGAGAAGGATCTCGTTCATGACTTTAATGTAAAGGATGAACTAAAAAGGAAAAGGGAGGAAGATAACTCCCAGAGTTCTAAAAAGAAGAACAAACAAAAGTCCAACCAGAAACCTATATGCAAGACCTGCAAGAAGCGCCATTATGGGAAATGCAGGTTCGAATCAAAATCCCAGTCGCAGCCCAGGGCTGTGGGATCTGCAAATCTAGTGAGCATAAAACATTGAAATGCCAGAAGATAGGAGATGCGACTTGTTACAACTGTAACGAGAAAGGGCATATCAAATCCAATTGCCCAAAGTATGCTAAGAAGCTTGAAGGAGATAAGAAGACTGACGCTAAGGCCTCTCAGATGGATGCAAAAGAGGCCATACAAGATGACAATGTTATAACAGGTACGTCCTTATCCATGATGTATATGCAAGGGTATTGTTTGATTCAGGTGCAGATAAGCCATTTGTGGACTAAATTTTGCAAGTTATTAAATCTGCCTGTTAGAACCTTAAGCATAAAATACGAAGTAGAATAAACGCTAAGAGTTCTGCTTTGATTCGGATACCAATCAATCCTTCATAGATGGTAAGTATAACAAACTCTTAAAGTCTTCCATGAGAACCCTAGATATTAAGTATAAGGTAAAACTTACAGGCGAAAATCATAGGAACCATTTCTTCTGCTCCTGTCAAAAATCTTCAGTCAGGAAATTCTAGTGTACCCTCTCTCCAGATGAATTGCATCATCATAAGTGATGGATATCTCTTGATCTCTATCGATTGCGAATACCAGATGGTACGACAAAAGCGCCATATGAGGATTGGTGTATCTTAATATGTTCCATAGATTGCTTCCATGCCTGATCAGTATGGAGGTTTAATGCATGGAACCACAAAGATATTCCAATGGTCATACGGTATTAAAGTCAACTAATGGTATTCAAAGAAGATATCTAAAAATAGAATTTTCCAAGTAAATGTTCCCGATTAAGGGATTCGTGGACTTGTAACATAAATGTGTCACTTATTTGACACAAGCAATGGTGGATGAATTGGAGCCTGAGATATGGAAAATCTCTGTAACCTCCTTGTACCTTGATTTTTCTCCTGAGATTACCTTGTTTACCTTCTGAAAAGCAAGTAGAGTTAAGATTTATATCCTATTTAGGGTTATATTATTATGAAATCTCCAAGACGGCAGGAGCCATCTTTGGAAGAATCGAAACCCTGATTAAGTGAGTTTTAAAATAGAGAATTCATATAGCATAACTCAATATTCTGAGAATTCGGTAATTGTTAATTAAGAAAGATGGTCCATCTTGCTTATGCATTGATTACCGCAACCATATTTAGGCAATGATTAAGAATCGCCATCAGCTGCCCAGGATCGTCGATTTGTCCGACTAACTGTAAGGATTAGCTATTCCTTAAGATTAGTTTTAAGCAGTGGTTGGAATAACCATCTCACCATAAAATAAGTTTTTCTATAACAATTATTATGTAAGTATCAAGGCTTCTCCTTTGGGTACGTTGTATAGATGAAATGTTCAACATCTATTGTTAGAACAATAGAGTGGTAAGTCCAATTATCAGGGTCCGAAAGTTGCATTGGAAACAACAAATAACTTCATTCGAATTTATAATCATCTTAAAGTTGCCACTAATCGGCAGAAAAATTGAGGATTGATGAAAGTCACAACCTTCTTAAGTCCTTAATAAGGAATAAGGTTCAATCGAAGATATCGCCCTAAGAAGGGTGTGATAAATTTTAAATTTCCTAGGGTAAGTTAAGCCCTAGATATATAGGAACATTCGGGAAATCGAATGCAATAAAGCTCAATAGCCTATAAGCTAAAACCTATATAAGAAGCTTAGTGGAGCTTGCAATGTGACCCACATTGATGATTTAAGAATATGTATCATCGATAAGTTGAGACGCATTATCACATAATGATATGCAGATTAATGAAAATTATGAGTTGATGAGAAAACCCGTATCGATTAAGGATCGACAGGTTAAAGAGCTCCAAAAAGGATACATGTACCTATAGAGGTCAAAATTGGGTGCTTGGAGAGGCCCCAGATATGCTGTAAAATTTAAGGGGGTGAGGATGTAACACCTCGAAAAATCACGTCCAATGATGTATTGACACGTGTAATAAACCCTAATGAAGTCAAACATTGAATTTAAGGGACTAATTTTTTGAAAAATAAAAAACATTAATTATGAAAGAACTGAAAGTATTAACATACCAAAAATAAGTTTCTGAATAACCTTTTACGGTTTTATATTCACAAATGAGCCACTTGTTGATCAAGTGTAGCCGTTTGCGTAATTAATTGAAAGTTTGCGCAATAAAGGGTTAAAAGCATCAACATGTTAATTCTTACTGAGTGACCTTTTAACAGTCTGAGAGCTTCATGATAATTGATTATACTCTTGGGAATGCCAATCGTTGGCCGTCCGAGGCTTTTATGCCTTTAAGTGGCGTTACGCGCAACTTTGCAAATATAAGGGGTTAAAAGTGTCAATATGTTTAATTATACCTCTAAATGACCTTTTAGCAAACCCGAAGCATTGTGATGTTTGATAAAACTCTCATAAATACCTAATATGGGTTAGATAAGGCTTCGATACTATTAAACGATGATATGCGCAGGTTCGCGCATTAAAGGGACTATTTGCGTCAAACTTCAAAAGTATACCGGTTCGTATGGTATCGAACCTTTTGGAATATGATCATAAGTTAAACATGCCCTAAATATCCTTTATATAGCTTAGATATAGGCTTAGAGGTGTTTGGTGCGCAAAAATAAACTTTTAAGTCATGCAGGGACTAAAAGTGTCAAAAAGTGCACAAGTTTGCATTTTCGCGCATATCCCACAATCTGAATATATCCGGACACCCAAAAATTTATGTAAGCACTAAAATAATTCATTTTAGTGCTTGGCTTGATAAAATTCCATTCGTCGCGTCGTTTGGATCGTTTTTCGCGTCCGTCTGTGTTTCGTCGTAATTAACCGAACAACGTGACCGTACGACCAAACGAACCGACATCTGACATGTTTTTGAGCATGTTTCATGTTCCCTATGTTTAGGCATCATTGTAGAGCCTTAAAAATGATTTAACGGGCCTTAGATGTGTCAGAAAGGACATTTGGAAATGCAGGGGCCAAAACTGTCAACAAAAGAAAGTATGCATGTGCTGACCAGGTCCTTACGGACCGTGTACCCTGGACCTTATGGTCCGTAAGCATGTGCCATCATCAGAAAATTCACAGCTGCCTGTTCCAGCCGGTTACACCGCCTCATTTTGCCATTTCTTGATTCTAGGGACTTGTTTAATTATTTAGAAGGACTTAGGGACACTTGGGATGATCCCATAACACTTGTAGACTTGTTTGTAATGATCTAAAGGCATCACGGACTCCTATATAAGAAACCATTATTGCAACATTTGATCACATTCATTTGAAAACTTCACAACTTGGTTTCTGGAGGTTCTTGGAGCTCAAGCACTCTTCCTAGTGATCATTAGTCGTGCTTAGGACCTTGGTAAGTATTCTTAACCTTCCTTAATCGTGTTTTGCTTAGTTTATAGCTTAAAAGTCAAACCATCGTAATTAAGGTTTGACTTATCGATTAATCACTAATGGTTCAGTGATTAGTCGAATTGAAAGTGGTTATAAGTTGGTATTTATGTGGGCAATATACCCTTAAAAGGGCACCCTCTGAATTCCACTCTAAATAGGTCAAATGTCGGGTCAAACTTAATCCGAAAAAGTCAACAGAATCTTAATTTTCGAATTAACACATAATTAGCAATGTAGACGACGTGTAACCTGTTTTACCACTCATATAACTTGGTAATCAATGCAAGAACATGTCTAAGCATGTCCGACCCGACAATTTTCAGTATAGGACCGATTCTGAACCGAAAGTCGCATAAATCGACCATTGCTTTGACTTTCAGTTCTGACCCGTATTAGCATGATTTAGAAATGCCTTAGAGCTCCGTTAGGACCAGCTTGTATGATAGTATAACCCTCTGCGATTATACTACTTGACTCGTTGATTGTCAGATGTTTCCGTTACATGCCTAATGTTGACCAATATGCCCATTTGACCTTAAAATAAGAATTTTGGAAATGTAAAAGGACAATAATCTTTGTTACTGAACTATAAACATGTCCCTAAAATTTCACATCAGTTTAAGGTCTAGATTAGGAGTTATGCTCAATAGCGTAATTAGAAAGCCTGTTATTAATTAAACGGCATAATTAGCGCAAAGCCTATCTAAACCCAATTTTGACACCAAATCTCTTACCCACTGATGTAATAAAATATTTTTGGTTTTTTGAATATTTTTAATTATTTTTAAATTGATCATAACATAGGTATTACCTTGATTCGGTAATTACCGATTATACCCTTTTCGTCTATAAAATGAGTTTTACTAATCCTTTTAATACCAAACCTTTTTCTACTGATATAATTTGATAAATAAAATATTTTGAGCCTTCCGGAATAATAAAAACATCAGCCTTCCCTTGAAAACCCGGAAATGGCTCCAAATCGCCTTTTTAAGCGTTTTAACGCATAGTATGTATCAAGACCATTTTATAAATGTAAGACTTGATACCCTACTGATATAACTTATTAAATTAAGTAGTTTTACTGATTGTTTTAGACTTAAACCTCTGAATTACATTTAATCTCTTTTATAATCTTTAAAATGACCAAAATACCCCTACGAGGCTTAATTTGAGATTAAACTCGTTTGGGCATAATGGAAGGTATCCTACTGATATCACAACATATTTAAGGCATATTAACTTAGGAAACCTGTATATGACTCTTATGGTTACCCGTTACGCTTCTTGCGCGTTCGGTTCGGTTTATGTAATTAGTTTGCATAACTTAGCCGAAACGGGTCAAACCTTATCATTTTTATCTCAAAATTCAGAATGTGTTTAGATTACCCATATTATACAAGTCTTCAAACTTGTCGGGTGTAAATGACATTCTAATCCAGTCTTCGCTTAATCATGCATTTTGAACCGTATCTTTCTTTAAAACTAACCGGTCTAAGTTACGACTTAAATAAGACCTGTTAGGAATCTAATAGGTTAATAAAACCTTCGTTCCAGATTAAGAGCCCCAGTAAAGGTACTTGTGCTTGTTGATTAGGATATACGGCTGAGTATAAATTTCATTTTTAAGCTCAGGTAAATACTTTTAACTTATTTTCCCTACACGGGCTTGGGATACGGTATTATAATAATACCGCTTGGTCGGGTATTGAATGTTTAATCATACTGTGATTAAATTATTGAGGTAACCCGTTTTAATGTGTATTGTTTAAAATAAAAGCCTTTAGGGGTTAATGACCATGTCCCATATATCCTTGGCATCATTATAATAAAATGGCCACGTCTTAAGCACGGGGTGTAGGCATACACCTGACAGTTGCATAAGGGAAACGGTATCTCACTCTCTTGTGGGCCTATACTTGTGGCGTGTCTGTTAATCTTGACTCGGTTTCTACATCGGGCCCTGAACGTATAACGAACATGTAAATATGTATACAAGATTACTTTTATATAATTGTCCCAAGTTATAAAAGATATTTTTGTGCCTGGTGCATCTAAATCAAATTTCTTTAACTCTTTTAAAATGAGTTGGTTAATTGTATTTACAAGTGTAAACTGACGTATTTTCCAAAAAGGTTAAGTGACAGGTACTGAACGTAATTGGCAGGAAGCTCAGGGCGTTAATAAGGAATCTTGCAAGTTCTTGGCGTCTAAAGTCTGTTGAACAATGTTTATGTTTTAAGATCCGCCTGTGGATCCATCCTTTACAGTCCGTTGTAATACTTTGATACTACTATTGATTCGGGTTGTAATGTGATTTTATATATTTTGCTTCCGCTGTGCATTTAAATTGTGTTGTTTGACTATGATGATATCGACTACGTCACGATACTCCCCACCGGGTCCACCGGTAATACGTGGAAATATCGGGGTGTGACATATGGCCTTGTTCTCCACAGTTGTAGCATATCCTGTTGTTAGCTTTCTTCCTACAGTCTTCTTCCTTGTGTCCCGATATTTTGCAGAAGTTACAATATACAGAGCATCTTCCTGAATGCTTCCTTTTGCAATTTTTACAGTAGGGTGCAGAGGTAGAGCCTACATTTTTCCCACGGTTAGAATTTCCAGAACGAAATTCTTGTGTGAGCTTCTGGGTTAGGTTTCTTCTTTGATCCTCTTCTCGTGTACGGACTAATTCATCTATCAAGGTATTGGATATTTCTACATCTTCTTCTATAGTTTGAGGTCTAGCTGCCTTGACTACATGCCTTATCTCCCCGATTAGTCCCCAGATGTAACGGGAGATTAACACTGGTTCAGGTGAAGCAAGGGTTGGCACTATTCTAGCATATTCAAAGAACAATTTAGTGTACCCCTTACTATCTACACTAGTCATTCTAAGGTTTAAGAATTTGTTTGCTATTTGTTGTTTTTCATTAGGAGGGCATAATTTCCTTTCTACCATGTTTTTAAACTCCTCCCATTCCATATTGTAAATTCTACCACTTCCTCTAGACTGAAGGATAGTGTTCCACCATTCTAGTGCTGAATTCTTAAATAGATTAGAAGCAAACATTATCTTATCTTCTTCTGCGCACTTGCTTATTCTTAAGACTGCCTCAGTCTTTTCTATCCAACGTAGAGTTGCAATGGCCCCTTCGTTGCCCGAGAATTCCATTGGTTTACAAGACCAGAATTCTTTGTAAGAACAACTGCAAGACACGGTTCTTCTTCTTTTGGGGATGGGCATTTCAAGTACGGGTCCATTGTTTACGCTGTTTGAAGGTTTAGAGGGTCGCTTGCTATCATGTCTACTTTTATTTTCTGCTTCCCTAACCGTTTGAAGAATACATGGCATTGCATCTATTATTCCTTGTGCCACTATGTGTTGGATGACACTGTTATCCACTTGGTTTCCATTATTGTTGTTTGGATTTTCGTTACCCGGGTTATTGTTACTCTGGTTATCGTTATTCAGATTTTCCTGATTTACTTCATCGGCCATCTGAATTTAAACATTTACCAATTATTAATATCACAAAATAATTAATAGTTTAAGTAACAACCACATAATACACATATTGGTCAAAAATGTCGAGCATTGCGACTTTACTCTTTCTATATAGCATGCGTCAAATACACACTAAAACAGGAATTTAAAAATTACAACACTATTATGCATCACTAACCACAAAGTGGTCTATACTACAATATATTATTATTATTACATATATATAGATTTTTTTCATACAAACATATTATATATTAGTATATTATTATTATTACCAACTCCACTATCATCTTCATGGATATTGATTTCTCCCGAAATCCATCTGACGCTCGTCATATTTCCAGACGAGTTGTTCTCCAACATACCTCATCCTCTCACTACTCTCTAAGATTTCTTCTCCGAAAGTTCAGAGTTCTTGCAAATTCTCTACACTCATTGGGGGTGCAGGTGCTGGTACTGGATCTGGGTACTATGGCATGGGATTCTCCTGAGGTTATGGATTCTCTAAAATCTCCCTAATGTATTCATCGTTGTCATAATAGGGATCTAGAGGGTCCAGACCTGGATACGCTTCTATGTTTGGCAATGTTTCGTCGTTTAGATGGTAGCGTGTCACATAATCCCTAAGATCATCAAACCATGGATCATAATTTGGGTCTAAGGGATTAGGGACTAGTATCCTAGGTATCTCCTCAGGGTTGAAATCATGCATTTCTACCTCCATCGGCAGAGTGGGAATTAAAGGTAAGGGTTGTGGGGCTACTAGTTGTTCCAGACTTGGGTCGGCAGCAGTTGTTGCTAGGATATGAAAATTGGCTAAGCTCCTATTAAGCATATCCTGTGTATGGGCATCTGACTCTCGCTTAGCGACTGCTAGGACTCTTTGCTGTTGCAACTTTCGCATTCTTTTTCTACGCTCAAATGCTCCCTTACTGAACCATCCTCTCTTTTCTGAGGGAATGGCACTTCAGACTGAGCTTTAAAGGCAAACATCCCTTCTTCTTGATCAGCAGAATACCCAGAGAGGGTAGGCTAGGAAGAGGTACCATCACTCCCAGGTGAATCGGACAACTGACGATACACGTCTGAGGGTCCTTGATCACTCATACTGTAAACTAACAAATAGTCAAATAACACATAACAATAAAATACAGATATTCACGTATTTTCAAAATTTATTTCCTAACAATTTAGATAATATATTGATGTCAGCAGAACACTCCTGTGGCTGAATCATTGGCTAAGCTCTGATACCACCTTCTGTCGCAACCCCCGCCCCCTTATCTGTCCCAGGAACGGGCGACCGCAAACATCAGATGTAGTGGTATCATTTATTAATTTGGCAACGGAAATTACATCAGAACCGTTGTTAGGAAATGTTTTTATCAGAGTAAAACCACCATATTTTAATTAATAACCACATGGGTAAACCCAAGTTTCTTTATTACAATACGTTTATAGGGATAAACCATATTTTATTGAATTTAAAACATCGTCTTTTAGATAACTTTTATAGCCACATTTTTCCATGTCGTCAGTGTTCTCCAACTGGCTTTTTCCTAATTGGCTTTCACATTGTGTTACCTGAAACGCGTTTTAAAAACATTTGTCAGTGGGAAATACTAGTGAGTGAATCCCAGTTTAATCAAGAAGAGTTTTATCAATTAACACAATATTGAGAGCGATCACATTGTTTATTTATACACAATTACTAATTCAGTACTGTCAATCCTGACTGGTGGGTCATATTACACATTGGCTAACTCGTTGTCCAATTGTAACGTGTTCCACATTTTGTATACAAAACCCCAACATACCGGCAGTAATTGAAGAACTACAAAGACTCAATCACTGCTTAATCATATTGTAAAACATTTAAGGTTTTGTAAAACAGTTTACAAAAAGGTTAACAAAAAGCGGATAAACTCACATTGCTGTCTTAGACTTCGCTTAAGGGTTTCCAGGTGTTAATCTATAATTTACACAAATGTACATATGTTAGTATAATAACCATTTATTTATATTAACGATACCCTCCCCGCGACGGCATTCCAACAACTACGTCGGGCAGAACCACGACAGTTGTTACGGAAACCTGGATCAATCGGGCAGCGTATCTAATACGTAACTGGGGTTATAATACTTACAACAGAGCAGAACTTCGTTAATTAGGGGGATATAATACCCGTATATTATGCCTACTTCTCAGAAATTCGTTAAGAAAGAAAAGAAATGAGCGACTGAAAATGAAATCCCGATGCCTTCTTATATAGGGCTGATTTCTGGGTCATGACTAGGTTCAACACGTTGCTTGACATGTGTCAACACCGAGGCTTGCCTGACCCTAGAGCTGTCACGGCCCGCGTAAGCTCAGGAAATGGCTTACGCGCCCCGCGTAAACTTCATTTTTCTTGTTTTTGTAATTATTTTTAATGATATTTCATATTTTGGGCTCGGTTTTCGCATACAGGGTGTATTTTAAGACATATTGGGGTATTTTAAAATATATTAGGGTGTCAGAAAAATTTCAGGAGGGTTGTTATATTAACTACCCTCCTAACTCCCAAACACTTTCATTTAAACCCCAACCACCTTCATTTAAACCCCAACCACTTAACACTCTTATAAATACCAACTCTAACACCTTTCAAACACTTGCACCACCTCCAAATTACTTACAAACTCTCTTAAATCTCCAAGATTTTCAACTCTGGGCAAAAAGTTCAAGAACCAAAATTGGTAACTTCGGTGTTCCAACAACTCAAGACTCATCAAACTCAGTAAGTGGAAATTTCTTCGCAAACCATGAGTATACTCGAACTCCCTTTTTCCATTTAACAGTTTGGGTGCAATATGTTTACCTATTAACCTACACAGTTACACTTAGACTTTATTCAATTGCACAAACAATCCAACACATGCATGCATACGTTATACTTGATTCGTTAATCTAGGGTTATTCTTTTTGTGATAAACTTGTCATTAACTTCGTACGAGCCTACCCTTAACATGTATATCACTATAGGGGTAATGCACCAACCGTGTTCGTGAGGTCATGTTAAGTCTTTAAACATTGCGTTAAACCTTGGGTTGACTTGAATATTCACATGCCAGTTTTACGTTAATCTTGATAACTTAGTTTGCTTTGTGGATTCGTTTAAATCTTTTATACTTATGCTATGTATTAAACTTGTATACTCGCCAATACTTTTGTATTGAACCATGTATTATTAACATATTGCAGGATGATGATATTAAAATGGGCTTAGCGAGGATGCTTTAGATACCCACTTAAAACTTAGATTTTGTCGTTGTACTATTTTGAAACAATGTTGTATTTTGTTTATCGTCTTGTTGTTATATTTGAAACCATGTTGTTTTGAATTTCCATGTATTGTAACTTGACAAAGTTGTTATGAAATGAAATCAGTTTAT
This sequence comes from Helianthus tuberosus, assembly GCA_030545235.1. Classification (NCBI taxonomy): domain Eukaryota; kingdom Viridiplantae; phylum Streptophyta; class Magnoliopsida; order Asterales; family Asteraceae; genus Helianthus; species Helianthus tuberosus. The sequence goes on from JARYGA010031768.1 coordinate 51,420, forward strand.
TTAAATTATTGTCGCTTTTAGTGTTATGATGCAATGAGCAATCTCGTTTTTGTCTCACTCCGATGTTTCCACCATCGGTTGGGGTGTGACTCATTCTTCGAAATTTGAGTACTTGCAACCATCAGATTAGTCATAGAAAAATAAGTACTTTCACCTAATTTACAAACGATTACATGTTTTTTTATCACATCAATTTCTGAACTCTATTTGTTGGATTCCCTTTGAATTCGTTCCATAATTGGCCCGATTATGTCCGAAACCCGCGTATATAAGATATGAGTTGTTAAGATGGTTTACTCATTGAAACGACCAGTAATGAACCAAAACTCTTCCAAATTAGAATGTGTGTATGATGTTTTTCAACCGTATAGTTATAAACTGACATTCTGTCCGGTTCATCGTTTAATCTAACGAAAACTGTTTTCATTTCCCCGTTAACTAATTACCGAGTCTTAACAACTTATGACAGCTGGTAATCGATTATAATGGATAATATTTGCATTCACTCTTCACTTTGTGACTATAGAAACACTTAGGAAAGCTCATATGTGAGAATACATAAAACATATAGGATTAGGTTTATTTGTGAACCTCCCCTTATTTGTGAACTAATTGAACCAATCTAGACCAATCATCTTGTTGATTTTTTCTTTTTATTTTTTTTATTCAAAAGGGTATTATAGGAAGTAAAAAAATCATTCTTTAATTGTTTTCTTTTACTTTTAAATTAACTACCCCCATATTTTTAAATGACCATAACCTTTTCATACGTTTATATTTTTCAAACAATTACATAATAAAAATGAGCATTTTATTCTCTTTAATTTGAGTATGGTTATGCTATAGCTTTTTAAATTTAAAAAATTAAAGGTGTTGATGGTGTATAGTGACGGTTTGTATTTTATACACATGTGTATAATTGTTGTTCGCTAAGCAATTTGGGTTTTATGCACATGTGTATAGTGACTAGTTATTGTTCGCTGAACAATTTGGGTTTTATACACATGTGTATAGTGATTGTTTGTTTTTTTATACACATGTGTATAATTGTTGTTAGTTGAGTAATTATTTTTTATACACATGTGTATAGTGAATGTTTGTTTTATATACACAACAACCAAGACACACTGTTATTGTATATATATTTTTATACACATGTGTATAACTGGAGAGAGAAAACATTTATTCACAAAAACCACTAGGTTCACTATTGAACCCTACCCAATATATGTGTGTGTATGTGTGTGCGTGTGTGTATATATATATATATATAGACAAAAGATCAAATACAAATAACTTTAACGTACAAAACATACAAACTAAAGGTTTTGCTGAAAAAACGCGATGACATTTTTGTAATTATTAGTAATTATCAAAATTACTCTACAAATGATCTTGTAGAGTAATTTTGATATTTGTAGAGTAATTTTGTAAAATGTTATTGTAGAGTAATTTTGATTACTGTAAGGTAATTATCAAAATTACTCTACAAGTGTATCAAAATTACTCTGTATCAAAATTACTTTACAAGTGAATTAAAATTACTCTGCAAGCTTATCAAACAACATACAATTCAAATTACTCTACAAATGATCATGTAGAGTAATTTTGTAAAATGATCTTCTAGAGTAATTTTGATTTTGTAGAGTAATTTTGTAAATTTTTTTTAGCATTTAGTTGGGATTAGGTTTATGGTTTAGTTTTTAGCATTTAGTTGAGGGGGGGGGGGGGTGTTAGGTTTTTTGTGGGTTTTTTTTGGTGAGGTATATTTTTTTGATCAAAATTCATCTACAGGAATATTTTAAAAATTACTCTACAAGATCAAAATGACTCTGTAAGAACATTTTACAAAATTAATCTACAGGATCATTTATAGAGTAATTTTGATAATTACCCTACAAGAAAATATTTACGAAAATGCTACCGTTTTTTTTGTCTTTTTCATGCTATTCGTACGTTTAGTATGTTAAAGTTATTTGTACGGGACCTTTACTCTCTCTCTCTCTCTCTCTCTATATATATATATATATACTAGGTTATCACCCGGGAGCTTCCCGGGTTGTACTATTTAAATGACGTAAACAACTAATGTAGAAATTTATTTATCATGTACGATGTGTGGGAAAATAATATATTTATAGATTAAAAAATACTAACTTGTTAAAAGTATAGAACAACCAGAAAAAAGACAATCAAAATACAATGGGTCAATCTACCACCTCTACATGTATCTATTACTACCCCATTCACTCATGTATTTCGACTCACACGTTGCGCATTAAATGACGAAGCGGGTTGATTTTGTGTAACGTGTTCGGAAGCTTCAGAAGATTACATTGTTGTTTTAAAGTTCATCAAATAAACACAAAAATAAAACTTGGTATATGTTTCTCTACCGAATACTGTAATAAATAATCATTATATTAATTATGGGTAAAGATAATCATTATCAAAGACATACTTCATGTTATATAAGTTTTAACATATATAATCAGCTACATTAATTTATAAAGTTCAAAGATCACCTTCTGTTAAAAATATGTCCTTATCAATTCAACGTCATATATATAGTTATTTATTTTTGGTTGCCTTTTCTCTTGCAGTTCTTTAATATAATATTTTGCAAGGGCTTATTTGTAATTTTGAAGAATATGAGGGGCAAAGAAGGAAAGCTATTTTATGGAGCAAATTAGTCCATATCTTTTATTTTTAAAGCTGATTCTTGCCAGCTATCACACGTTTTCCTCTTCTTCAAGTTGTCTTCTAGGTCTCAAGGATAAAAGGGGGAGCTTAGCTGGTGGTTCAATACACAGAAAAATATTACTTCTTGTTATCTAATTCTGCATCTGCATCATTGATCAGATCAGTTCTTTCTTTTCTTTTCTTTTTGCCACTGCGCATTGTTCTACAACCCATATAGTTATCTCTTGTATAGACCATTTGGTTCTAGTATCATTTCAATAAAACTTATAGTTTTCTGATATGGTATCAGATATGTGTTTTTGTTCATCCTCTCCGGATTTCTAGTTTTTGGGCAATTAGGGTTTTTTCGGTTGATTATTCCATCGCGTGGTGACAATCATCCAGAAGGTTGATTTCTTTTGTGAAGGTCAAATTGTTCGCTCGTATTATTGAATTGATACTTGAGAGAGTTAAGGCCAGCAACAAAGTAAAGGACGTGCTCTGGTATATTCGCAATTAAACAAGAACCTTTTCATTTAATTGTTTTTTCTTCCGCTGCTTAAATCGCTGTAAGTCCTCTCTTATCTTTTTTGTTGCTGGAACTCTGTAAGTCTTTCGTTCTCTGTTCCGTCACTTATTGCTTAATTTGCTGCATTATTTCTCTGTTCGTTATCTGCCTTAGTTTTATTTATTTATTGTGATAGCATAATATATTCTTATTAGTTTGTTTAATAATATGGGTGATACCGGGCCTGTCACCATCACTGAGACCCTTATTAGTAAACTTGATGCTAGTGACCCATTATATCTTCATCCGAGTGATTCAAGTAGTTTAACTGTTGTTAGTGTCAAGTTAAAAGGAACCGGGAATTACATTGTGTGGGCTAATGCTATGAAACTAGCATTACAAGTTAAAAATAAAATGGGTTTTATTGATGGAAAGTGTGTAAAGTCTACTCAAAATGATGTTCTTGCTAATCAATGGGAAAGATGTAATTCTGTCGTCCTTACTTGGATTCTTAACTCTGTTTCTGAAGAGTTGTATGTTGGTCAAGTCTATTCCAAATTGGCCTATGAGGTTTGGCAAGACCTTAAAGAAACGTATGACAAAGTCGATGGATCAATTGTTTTTAGTCTTTATCAAAAAATTAACTCTGTTTCTCAAAATGGTGCCACTGTTTCCGAATACTATCATAAATTAAATACAATGTGGAAACAATTCGATGCAATGATCCAACTCCCCTCGTGTACTTGCCAAGCCTCTAAAGAGTTTAATGATTTTAATCACCTAATTAAACTTATGCAGTTTCTTATGGGATTAGATGATGTATACCAACCGGTTAGGACAAATCTTTTAACCAGAGATCCTCTTCCAAGTGTCAAAACTGCTTTTTCTATTATTTCAAAGGAAGAGTCACATAGAGGAACAAATGTTGTTTCAAAAGGTCAAAATGTTGGGTTTGTTTCTAAATCTAATCAAACATTTGATAGCAAAAAGAAATTTAATAGAGGACCCAATCCTAACTTGAAGTGTACACATTGCAACAAATTGGGGCACACTGTGGATAGATGTTATGAAATTGGTGGGTATCCACAAGGGCATAAGTCAAAGGGGGGACAAAGCGTTAATCAGGGTATTAAAACAGGTTTATCAAATAATTCTATGGTTAATAGAAATAATCCTTCTACCCCTACTGCTTCTACTCTTACTCCTGATCAGATCACAAGGCTTATAGGTCTGTTAAATGACAAATCTGGTGAAAGCTCTCAAAGTGAGAATGTAGGAGGTAATTCGATTGAATTCTTTTCTAGTTGTGTGTATGGTTTTTCAACTGGGTTATCTTCTTTGTCTGATTCTGGTTGGGTAATAGATTCTGGAGCAAATCAACACATGGTTATGTCTGATAAAAGGTTGTTTAATCAAATTGATGTTTCTGAACTTAATATTAAAATAAAGCATCCAAATGGAACAGATGCCAAAGTAACTAAGATTGGAAGCTTGAAATTAAATGATCATGTCATCTTATCAGATGTGTTTGTTGTTCCAGAATACTATGTAAACTTAATGTCTGTGTACAAGCTTGCTAAGGATAACAAACTTTTAGTTTCTTTTGATGAACATAATTGCTATATTCAGGATTTATACACAAAGAAAACCCTGGTGACTGGTAATCAAATGGATGGTTTGTATTTCTGTGATGATGCTTCTAAACCTGTCAAGGTGTGTTTTAATAGTTTTGATATGGTAAATTTGTGGCACACTAGAGTAGGAGATCCTTCTAATCAAGTTTTGAAAGTGCTAAATGAAAACATAAAAATTAAAGTTTTAAGTAATATGCCACCATGTGAGGTCTGTCATAGGGCTAAACAACATAGAAGTCCTTTTCATATGAGTGATCATGTGTCTTCAAATATTGGTGATTTGGTTCACTTAGATGTGTGGGGACCATATAAAATCCCAAGTAGGGAAGGGTTTCGTTATTTCTTAACGGTTGTTGATGATTTTTCTAGGGTTGTATGGGTGTATCTATTAAAGCATAAGGATGAGGTTTTTTATAATCTTGAAAGTTTCTTTAACTTAATGAAAACTCAGTTCGAAAAAACGGTTAAAATTTTTAGAAGTGATAATGGTACCGAATTTGTAAACAATAAAATGCATAATTTTTTAAGAGAAAATGGTATTATTCATCAAACTTCTTGTGCTTGTACACCTCAACAGAATGGAATTGTTGAGAGAAAACATAGACACCTCTTGAATGTGGCTAGGTCTCTATTGTTCCAATTTGGTATTCCTCTTAATTTTTGGTCTGAATGCGTGCTAACGGCTGCTTATCTTATTAACAGGACTCCCTCTTCCGTTCTTAATGGAAAGTCCCCTTATGAATTAATATTCAATTTTAAACCCTCTCTACTACGCTTAAGAAACTTTGGTTGCCTATGTTTTAGCACAATTTTAAATGATTCAAATAAATTCGGTTATCATGCGGAAAAAATGTATGTTTTTGGGATATTCAAATCAGAAAAAGGGTTATAAGTTATGGAGTTTAGATCATAAAATATTATTTTTTTCTAGAGATGTTAGGTTTTATGAATCAGTCTTTTCTTTTAAAAATAATACAAACTTGTTGCACTCTGATTCAAATATTGATAAAACTGTCAACGCTTTAAACTTTTTTGACCTCTTTGATTTTGATGAAACCAAAGTTTCTGAAAGTGAAAATCCCGATGATGAGGGGAGGGTGCTTAATGATACTACTAGTGTTGATCAACCAACTAATGACAACACTGATTGTAGAGGCGAGGCTGAATCTCAGCAACCTCACAATCCAAGTGATGGTCCTAGTATGGTCGACAATGTTGGTAATGTTAATGAAGATATAAGCTCCCCTGAGGGTGTTGCTACCACTGTTCCTAGGCGATCATCAAGAAATACAACTTTTCCAAAAAAATTACAAGATTTTATAGTCGAAGGAAAAGTTAAATATGGCCTAGAGAAAGTGGTGGATTATTCTAATCTTTCTACTGAAAACATGTGTTTTATATCAGAATTAAATAAAGGTGTTGAGCCTACTTGTTTTCAAGATGCTATAAAGGATATTAATTGGGCAAATGCCATGAACGAAGAGATGGAGGCTCTCAATAGGAATAATACATGGGAGTTGGTTGAGTTACCTAAGGGTAGAAAACCCATAGGATGCAAATGGATATATAAAATAAAATATAAGTCTTCTGGAGAAATAGAAAGGTATAAGGCTAGGTTAGTTGCCAAAGGATATTGTCAAAGAGAGGGTATTGACTTCGATGAAACTTTTTCACCAGTTGTCAAAATGGTGACGATTCGGTGTGTTATTTGCTTGACTGTTAATAATAGTTGGCCCATGTATCAGTTAGACATCAATAACGCCTTCTTATATGGTAATTTGCATGAAGATGTCTATATGAGTCTACTGGAGGGCTATTTTTCAAATAATGAGGCGAAAGTTTGTAAACTAAACAAGTCCTTGTACGGTTTAAAGCAAGCCCCAAGAATGTGGAACGAAAAATTGGTTAGTGTGCTAATTGAACTTGGTTTTTGTCAGAGTAAAAGAGATTACTCCTTATTTGTGAAATCATCATCTTCCGTGTTAATAATACTATTAGTATATGTTGATGACATTGTGATCACTGGGAATGACTCGAATGAAATACATAGAATAAAAAGCTTGTTGAAGTCAAAATTCATAATTAAAGATTTAGGTTTACTAAAATATTTTCTTGGCATTGAAGTTGTTAAAACTGACTCTGGTGTTTGTTTGTCTCAACGAAAATATTGTATCGATTTGTTAACCAAATTTGGTTTGAGTGGGTGCAAGCCTGTTAATACTCCAATTGAACAGGACTATGTTGTGATGTCTGCTTGTAAAGATGATGAAACTGTTCTATCTGATATAACTAGCTATCAAAGATTGATTGGAAATCTCATCTATTTATCACATACTAGGCCAGACATATCTTACACTGTTCAATTTCTAAGTCAATTTATGCATAAGCCTACTCATTCTCATCTACAAGTTGCTTTACGGTTGTTGCGTTACTTAAAGAAGGCTCCAGGTAAGGGTATTTTGTTGGAAAAAGGTACGTCTCTTGAGTTATCAGCCTATGCTGATTCAGATTGGGCTAAGTGTTTAGGCACTAGACGGTCTGTCACAGGTTTCTGTATTTTTTTGGGTAAATCTTTGGTTTCTTGGAAAAGCAAGAAGCAGGCGACAGTTTCTCGGTCCACTGCAGAAGCTGAGTATAGGGCAATGTGCTCAGCTACTTGTGAAATAATATGGCTAGTAAACCTCCTAAAAGAACTAAAGATCCCTATAAGCTTGCCAATAAATCTGTTTTGTGATAACACGACCGCAATATCTATTGCAGCTAATCCTGTTTTCCATGATCGTACCAAACATTTTGAAATTGATTTATTTTTCTTGAGTGAAAAGATCTCATCTGGTTTAGTTAAAAATGTTTCTACTAAATCAAAAGATCAATTAGCAGACGTTTTTAGCAAGGGTCTCCTTGTTAATCAACAAGACATTATGTGCAAAGGCTTAAATATGTTTGATGTTTTTGCCAGTTGAATTGAGGGGGGATGTTAAAAATATGTTCTTATCAATTCAACGTCATATATATAGTTATTTATTTTTGGTTGCCTTTTCTCTTGCAGTTCTTTAATATAATATTTTGCAAGGGCTTATTTGGAATTATGAAGAATATGAGGGGTAAAGAAGGAAAGCTATTTTATGGAGCAAATTAGTCCATATCTTTTATTTTTAAAGCTGATTCTTGCCAGCTATCACACGTTTTCCTCTTCTTCAAGTTGTCTTCTAGGTCTCAAGGATAAAAGGGGGAGCTTGGCTGGTGGTTCAATACACAGAAAAATATTACTTCTTGTTATCTAATTCTGCATCTACATCATTGATCAGATCAGTTCTTTCTTTTCTTTTTGCCACTGCGCATTGTTCTACAACCCATATAGTTATCTCTTGTATAGACCATTTGGTTCTAGTATCATTTCAATAAAACTTATAGTTTTCTGATACCTTCATTGGCACATGTCTAAATGGGTGAATACATCAAAATAAAAGTAAAACGTGTTTTCATTGTGGAAACACACAATAATGTCAAAAGTACAAGATGAGAAGAAACTGCAGCAATGATGATTCCACTCTCCAGTCTCGCCTAAAAATCAAATACCAAACTATAATCTCATATCAACAGACTTAATTACATGCCAAAATTGATAACTCATTAGATAAGCACATAACTAACATACATAATAAACCAGTAAACTTTACATTCAGAAGCAGGTAGAATTTGCTTCAGTTTTCGAATCACTTGCCTCATGGTAGGTCTTCCGGTGACAGAATCCACAGTGCAAAGCAAGTCCAAGTGTAGCACCTCCACAAGAGCATCTTTCGGACCCGCTTCCCACAATTTGGTAGAAAAAACCTCCTCTGCCCGTCCCTCTTTATGCAGAGTCACCGCCCATGGCACGATGGTGTAACCATCTTCATCTGAAACCAATAAAAATAGACATTATATGAAATTGTGTTCTTTAAATTTAGTAGCTTAAATAAAAGGATGTGATTTAAATACTATCTCGTTTACTACATATAAAAGTAAAACTTATATTTTTCGTCAAACCATAATTTTGTGGCCTAAATAGAGTAAGAAATGTCGAGTGGTGTACACATCATGCCCTTGTTCGTATAATTACATGACTATATATATTTTTATATATTTAATAGAACGATTGGTATCTATATAATACATGTACCTATTAACTATAACAAATTTATGGAGGGATTCTTTGCCATTAACAAAGTTTTTATCAACATTATTAACAATTAAGCCCAGAAAACAAAAATAACAAATAAAATTAACAAAAATAAATATATAATGAAGCAGAAAAGTTAAAAGACATAATCTTGCTTTCTAGAAGTTGTAGCTCAATTTCAAAGCTTCAATAACTTACTTTAACCTAAAAACAAAAGGTTAAGCTTTGGCATTCAATCGAAACTTTCTTTTCAATAAAGACTTTTTTTTTTTTTTTTTTATAAAAATACATCCCAAAAATCTGCATATGCCAAATAAACCAAAATAGAAGAAATAATTACTTACTATTTTATTTATAGGCATGATACACGTTCAAGAGTGTGTGATGGTCCCCCATCAATGTGCCAAATCTAGCTTTTGTCTCGTCAGCAGCCTTCTGCATTTGTATAGGTCAGATTAACGATATCATTTTCTTTTCAAAACTTCATGTGAAGGGTTCAACAAATAATGGGAAATAGTGAAAAAAATAATATTCTAGTTTAATTTAATGTTAAGCTATAATACAAGATATACCTTGTCAGATGTGATAGCGTTCAACAAACTTGTATGATTGGGTACACAAGACGCGAGTTCGTAGTTTTATTGGTAAATAGTGTTGCTAGTGTTGAAAATTTTGATGATGAAATGTTGTTGTTAGAGCTTGTTCTTTAAGTTATCATATTAGACCTACAACTATCCAACCGTAGCTTTCTAAATTTACGCCTCTCTTTAGCATTGGTATAAGCACCGTTAGTAGTACAAACTACAGAGTAAATGAAATTAGAAAAAAAATAAACCACGCAAACATTAAAGGGAAATTTAATCCATAATGAATGTATAATTTTATAAAGAGAAATCGATATCGTACCATTTGTAATGTCGGACAAAGGGGTTCCCTCCACGTTACCTACAAAAGAATTAACCATTTTATAGTGATCTTATTTAACATAAACATTTATTTTAAACATACAAAAGATGTGATTAATACAAGTCTTACCATTTGATGTAGGCATGTAGCACCATTTGTAGGAACTATAGAAGAGCTCTTGACGGTTTTTGCCTTTTTTCTCATATTCTTGTATCTTTAGAATGCAAAAAAAGAAAGAAGTATTGTATATACTAATAAAGGAAGCAAACACTTGTTCTTGAAATATAGCATCAGCAATACATATAATAACTAATAGTGTTAAAAGTAATAGGCAACAGTAAATTATACAAAATGGATGTATAATTGAATGTGTATTTATTTAAATAACATTTGGGTTGATGTTGGATCTGAGTTTGTTTTTGATTGTATTTTCGTTTGAAATTAAGATGAAAATGAAAGAGTTGTGCAGCGGAATTAAGATGAAAACAAACTTTGCATACAATCAAACGAGAGTAATACTTTAATCAAACATCTTTACACAATGAATCGAAAGATTGAATTTGTTTCAACAACGATTACAATGATTGATGAATGAATGCAGACTCCCCCTCAGCCAGAGCTCAGTAGTTTGTTCGTGCAAAGAAGACGGTATTGCAAGAGCTGATAGAACAGTACAAAGTACTGAACTATTTATAGGCACTTACAAACCACTGAGCATCTTTAGCTGACGTCACCATGAAAGTGACATCTAACCTCCTAACAAACTCTAACCTCTGATCTATAAACACTGATGTACTAAACTACTGGTATTACATTACATTACATAAAAGACACTTTAAACTGCTGCTGCATCCTTCCACTGCTGTGAACCCAGCAGTGCTTGTCCGGATCAGTAGTACTTGACTCAAGGCAGTAGATTGAATCAGCAGAGCTTTGGTCTTCCATCAGTCTTTGACTTTGGGCAGTAGATGCAAGGCAGCAGTTGTAGGTCAGCAGATATGAAATCACATTCAAGGGGAGAGATTTGTATGTAAACATCTGCTTATTCTGGCTCCACTGCTCTGATCCAGTTTTGGCTTTAATTATTTGTTCCTCTGATAGGGTTCAATCCCAACAATCTCCCCCTGAAACAGATAATGCCAAAACTCTTCATTATTTGTGGAATTCTTTATTGCCTCATCAACAGCTCCCTTATCTGACCTTTAAATTGTAATTCAAAGTCTAGGGCATCTGTATCTTCATCATCCCTGCTAAGTGGAAGATCAAGGAGATCCTGCAAATCTTCAAGACTCAGGCCAAGAGCTTGTTCCCTTGATATTTTCTCCACTTCTCCACCAAACCTGAGCAAAGTCAATACGCAGGTCTGTTTGTCAGTTTCTGTAACACCCCGAAAAATGTAAAACCTTAAACTGGAATTAGTAAGGTTTAAATAAACAAGAATTTACTAACTAGAAATTTTAACCTAGTTAGTTAAAATATTAGAAGTAAATTGAGATAGGGTTAAAAAGTTACTAAACAATATGTCCTATAAAGTTGAGGGGCTTAAGTTGTAAGAATGGAAACTAAGGATAATTAAAACAAATAAAACACAACCAAACACCCCATTGTGGGGGTCTGGTCGATCAGAACATCAAAGGGGGGGCGACACCCACCTTCAAAACCAAGAATCTCACTAAAATTCTCAAATTGAAGGAGCAAATCTGGTCCAAATGAAAATCAGAGCTTAGAATCTTGATCCCTATCGCTAGGGGATTACAAGGTATGTAAAATTTAGTGAAAATTCTTAACTTGAAATTCTTATGAATTTGGGAAAAATCTGAATTTAGGGTTGCATGTATAAGTTGTGATGATTTAAGAACAATTATAGTGTCTAAGGATAAACCCTAAACAAACACAAGCTGAGATCATGTAAAATTTTAGTGGAAACCATGATCACCAATGTAGGTGATTAATGGGTTATGTGTTAATTAATGAATACTAGAGTTGTGCATGCTAATCTTGTGTAATTTGACAACTTAAAAGTGATTTCAGAAATCTAAAGGCTAACAATCATGTAAAATTGTTGATAAAGGTGAGATTAGGGCTACATGACAAGTTATAAACTTGTCACATAATCATATGAAAAATCTGCCTTTAAGGTGTTTGTGAAAATGCCTCAAAGAAGGCTTGAAATAGAAATCTAATGATTTAATGCATAATTACGATGTTTCGGTGTATTATGCGAAGTAAGGTTTAAATAGAGTTCTAAACAAGTCTTGAATTGAACTCTATAGGAAAGGATACCGGGACATCAAGTGGACAAGTCGGTAGTGATTTGCGGTTGAAAGGCGTACACTAAGGTATGTAACTTGACCCGTTACATTTAATAGATTTTGATGATTGTATATTATGTATTCAAATTTTAGAACAAGAATGGTTTGAATTAAGTAGAGATGTCGCTATATTAAAATAATGGTCAAACTCGGTTGGGACTCGTTGGTAGTCGTCACATGGGAGGATTCTCTAGACGAGCTAACGGGTCGAATAAACGTGTAAAACATGGTTAATGTTTTGGAGCATGATGAATTGCTCTTTGATATTGGTTTAGTTATGGTATGTTGGAAATATGAAAATTTTGATGTAATGGATTCTTAGAAGAAAATGAAATCCGTGAAATTTGGTTGAGTAAGATGAACAAACAAAAACATAGATTTCCAGGAGTTACCGTAAATTACGGTAATTACGTAATTTACGGTAGAGGTCATGTGCTTTACGGTGATTTCCTCCTGGTTTACGGTGGACAAGAACTTCCAGAACTCACCGTAAATTACGGTATCACCGTAATTTACGGTGAAACCTGAAATTTTCTAATTTCCATTTTTTTTTATTTAATGTTGGATCATATGTTTAAGTCTTATGTGTCTAAGTCAAAACTAATATGGTTAATGGTTTTGACCCTAGGTGACTAGATGGACCTTACGGATGGCGAACAAGCAACGTCGAAGAACCGAACACGACTTTTGAAGCTTCCGCTATGTTCTTAATCTTATATAAACTTTGTTCATGGGTTATAAACATGTTTAAACAATTTTTGAAACGTTTTTAACTTAGTCATTAGTTGATTAAGGTCTTTGTTTCTTATGAACTTCGTAAATGAAAGTCATGTAATTACACTATTTTGTTAAAAATCAAGGGTAAAAAAAAAATTTTAGGATGTTACAGTTTCCCACTTTTGTATTTTTGAGCCTGGTGGGTTTCTTGGGAGATGTTTATTTGCAGAAGTATTTGGAGAGGCTGGCCTATTCATGACTGGCTGAGCAGTACTTGCAGTTTGATCCAAACCAAGAGTTTCCATGATCATTTTCTTTATACCCTCTTTTCCAAGGTCTTCACCTTCCATTAACTCTTTGATGGTTTCAGCAATCAGCTGTTTCTGTGGCCTTCTTTTGTAGATGGCAGCACCAACTGGAGCTGTGGATCTCCTGATTTGCAGCTTTGATGGTCTTTTTGAAACCGCTGCTTCAGGATAGTCAGGCTTTTGAGGAACTATGGGATCTTTCTTTCTTAATTGTTCCAACTTTTTGTAAGTAGCCTTGACCACATCTTCTTTCCATCTAGCAACTTGTCTTTTGTTTCCATAATCAGCTGCTACCAGTTCCTCTTTCATTCTCCTCAGCTCTTCCTGTTTGTCAGGTACATTCTTTCTAAACTTTGCCCAGTTAGGAGGAGTGTGAGTGACTTTCCTTTTTATCATGTCTTGAATTCTTGCTGCTTCATTTTCAAGTTCAGGAATAGTCCACTCTTTGTATATGTATCTCTCTCATTTGTACTTCTTGTGAGCCATGATGCTTTCAATGTAGTCTTTCTTCAGAGTTTCAGCTGCTCTTTCAGAAATTTGTTGACTAACATTTTTTGCAAATTGCTCTAGGGATCTGACTTGTGTGAGCAAATATTGACTTCTCTGTGCAATTTCTTTATCAGATTTCCCTTGTGAGTTTTTCTTTGAGATATCCTCTGCTTGCTTGGCCTTGATTTCCAAATATTCATCAACAATTTTAGGCCAGGGATATCCTTTTATTGATGGCAAACTCCTTCTGGCAGGGTCATCCTCAAAGTAAAAAGATTTTATTTCTTCTCTAAAAGCTGCTAATTCAAGAGGAAATTGAACACCTGCAGGAGGTAAGGGCTTGTACATTTTAACTGAAGAGAGAGGAACAGGTTTTGGAATTGTGACAAGTGCTAAAGATTTTGAAGATGTTGGTGGTGGTGAATTGTCATCATCTTTGAGAATTAGTCTTCTCCTTTTTGTAGGAGGGACTGATGATGTTTTGGATGGAACAGTGGTGGTAGATGTAGTGGCATTGGATTGTGATTGACTAACAGCTGTTGAAACAACTGGTGTTTCAACCACTGTTGTCATTACAACAGATGTTATAACATCTGCTGTCTTCTGCTGTATGTCAGCAGGTGTTGTTTTTGGTGGTGATGATGGTAAAGCAGTGGATGTTGTGTGTGTTGATGGAACAACTGTTTGGCAAGCAGTAGTTTTTGTAACTCCTGTTGCATCAGCTGTTTTGTATGGTGGTTTTTGAGCAGACTTTGAATGTCTGGTTGGAATGGATTTGGGTTGCCTTACTTTTCTAGTAGGCTTCTTCTTTTCCTCAACAAGATTTTCATGATCCTTTGACCCAGAAGTACCCTGATCTGGATGATCCATTCTGTCCACCCTGGCTTTCCTTTTGGCCTCTCTATCCCTTTTTACACTTGCAACTGCTTCTGCTAGTGCATTTGTTGTCACATCAATTTTCTTACTGCCATCTGGCAAAGGGATCTTTTTGGTCATGTTTGAATCTTCTGGTTCAAGATAGAGACCATCCTCTATACCCTTCTTTTTCCACTCCTTAATTTTCTCCCCCTTTTTGGCATTATCTTCTGGGATTGGATAAATGTAGCGTACTTTTGGAGGAGCAATGCCAGTGGTGTGCAAGATCTGAGTTTTGAGAGCCTTTAAATCAGCCTGAGTGTTCTTGAACCTTGACTCCATTGCATTTCTCAGCTGTTGTACATGTTTTTCATGTTGCTGATCTGCTAATTGTGCTTGTTGTTGGAGAAAAGATTGAAATAGATTCCAGAGCTCATTTGTAGCAGGTGCCCTTTGTGGAGCAGGTGCTTGAGGTGGAACAGCAGTTGATTGTACCTTCTGAACTTGTAACACCTGTTGTAGCATATCTTTGAGTTATGCAACAGAGTTATCAAGCTTTGCAATACGATCCGTCAATTTCTGGTACTTTAAACCATCACCCAAGTTAATGGGATCATCTGATTTCCCACTAGCAGTGGTTTTATCAGTGGTAGATGTAGGGAGTATACTCCAAACATTAACCACTGATGCCCCTTTTTCTTGGTACTGGGGTCTTCTTCCTTCAACACTTGACAACCTTTTGATGTTGCCAGTAGGATAAATAAATCCACTGGTGGTTGGAAGAGGTGCTATAAAAGGAATTGCCTCCAAGGAAGTCTTATTAATGTAACCACTGTCCAACTATAAACCTGTAGGTTCAACAGTTGTAGTGGCTGCTTCACTTGGATTACCACCAAGAGTTACTTGTAACTCATGGGGTCTAACATCCTCAGGTTGTGTTGGTGGGTTAGCAAAGGTTGATACAGCAGACCCAGTCAGTGGTTGATGCATATTCTCATTGATAGGTGATTGAGAAGGACTGGTTAATTCCTGGTTCAAATCAATTGCATCCAACAGCAGTTTAGTTGGTGGGGGAATTGTGGATGTGAAGGGTGGTGTAGAAAGTGGATTTGCCCCGGGTATTGAGCTGTGGATGATAGAAACGAGTGTTTCCAGAGCATCATGATGTGGAGACCCTATTTGTACAACCTGTTCTTTTTGTGAAGAAGCAGGAGGAGTTTCAGTTATCGGTTGAGATATTTGTACCAACTGCTGTGAGGAAGTAGCAGCAGTGGTTTCTTGTGACTTTTGTGTTGTCACTGGCAGGAGCTCTGGTATCTCATCCTCCAGAGATGCCTTTTTGATGGTTTTGGGGGGGTTTTTGTGTTTTTCTTTTTGTTGGCTTTTTGGGGATTTTAGGTGTGGGTTTCAAAACAGTTGTGCTGCTGCTTTGATCACCTTGAGTAGTGGGCTTAGCAGCAGATACCTGAGGAGCAGTTGTAACTGCTAAAATCTGCTCAGGCACCTCTGCTTGTGTTTTGCAAGGTGCTAACATTCTTGAAAAAGTTTCAGTTGTTAAACTGTTTATTTGAGTAGAATCACCTTGGTTTATTACAGCTAAATCATCCTTACTGAATTTCTTTGAAAAATAGTAACTTAAAAACCTTGGAAACAGTAAGAATGATTTTGTTTCAACATTATTAACCAAATCTTTAAAAATTTCCCGAGAATAGTTAAAATTTTCTTCTTGAAGAATAGCATATCCCAGATTTTGAATCTTTAAAGGGATTTCATTGAAAGAAGTGGTTTTATTTGAAACACATAGTAGAAGGGTATGAAATAAAAATCTGGTTGCAGAAGGAAAGTAACTTTTTTCTAAGGTAATTTTCTTCATCATTGTGGCTTCATACCCTCTCTCAATGAAGTCAGTTTGCAACTCGTTTTTAGTGAAAGAGATTTTTCCTTCTTGATCATCGAGTTGAAAGACCTCTGAAATGGATTGTGGCGTGATTTGGACAGCTTTACCCTTTATAGAAGAGTTTATGGTGGTTGCAGTGTCTCCTTGTTTTTCAAGGGTTGCATTCTTCCAGAACTCCCTTTGGGTCGCCAAATAAATTGGTGCATTGGCGGTGAACAAAGTTTTGTACTTTGATTTTGCCATGATATCAATGATGGAATCGAAAACAATTGTGGTTCCTGGTTTTGTGAGAAGACCCAGGAGATTGTGAGATGGTTTATGTGGAATTTCAGTGGAGATTGCCTTTTGAGAGGCTGTTTTCGAAGATGATTTGGATGAGGGTTTTGAAGATGACTTCGATTATGTCATTTTGAAGATGAATGATCGAAGAAATTTGTGAGAGATGAGAAGAAAAACTGCTTTGAGAAGAGAATTTTTAAGAATTCAATTCGACAGTAAAACCCTGTTTTGGTGGTGAGTGGGGGATTTTATAGGGAAGAAAGTGAATGCTGAGGTGACAGCCGTTACAAAAGGTCTGACCAATATGTACTGCCCACGTGACAACCCCTGGTGAAAGTGAAGGACAGTACTTTTGTGAAAGTGACTGATGAAGGCAGTGGGATGAAAGCAGTGGATGATTTTCACTATCAGTGGATAGCATATCAGTGGATAAGACACTCCTTTTGAACAACAGAGTTTATCAAAGGAATGAGAGAGCAGGGGTTGACTTTCAGCAGTGGACAGACTTTTGAAGTAGATCAGACTTTTGAACAATCAGTGGTTAATGGCAGACTTTTAAGGATTTTAATGAAAAATATCATTTTAGCTATTTTAAGGATGGAGTCTTGATTTTCTGAAAACATTTTGATGCTTTTATTCATAGAAAAACAAGATGTTGCTTGTTATTCCATGTTTAGCATCCCAATTCTAGAGACCAAGCTTTCAAAAGTGGCTGTATCAAGTGCTTTTGTGAGCACATCTGCCAGCTGATCTTTAGTTGGGACATGATGCAGAGAAATCAAACCTTTTTCATAGCAATCCCTCACAAAGTGATGTCTGATGTCGATGTGTTTGGTGGTTGAATGGGAAACTGGATTTTTTATGATATTTTCTGCTGCCTGGCTATCCAACATGTGTGGTGTCTTTAAGGCAGTGATACCAAAATCCAGTAACTAATTTTGAAGCCACAGGAGTTGGGTTGTACAGCTTGCAGCAGCAATGTATTCAGCTTCAGCAGTGGATGTTGAAACAGCTGCTTGCTTTTTGCTTTGCCATGAAACTAAGCAATCACCTAGAAACTGGCACCCTCCTGATGTGGACTTCCTTGTGGTGTGACATCCAGCAAAGTCACTGTCTGAGAAACCTGAAAGCTTGATGTTCCCATTAGCTGGATACCAGATACCAAGTGTGGGAGCACCTTTTATGTATCTGAAGATCCTTTTTACAGCAATGAGATTTGATTTTCTGGGAGCTGATTGACTTCTTGCACAGACACATGTTGCAAACATGATGTCTGGTCTAGATGCAGTTAGGTACAATAAAGACCCAATCATGCTTCTATAAAGTGTTTGGTCAATCAGCTCATCCTTTTCATCAGACATGACCAGCTTATTTGTTGCCATGGGTGTGCTGCATGGTTTACAATCATTCATATCAAATTTGGTTAAAAGTTCTTTAGCATATTTGCTTTGATGAATGAAAGTTCCATTTTGCAATTGCTGTACTTGGAGACCAAGAAAGCATTGCAGCTCACCCATAGCACTCATTTCAAACTCAGCTGTCATGAGTTCTCTAAACTCTTCACACATTGAGTTACATGTGCTTCCAAAAATAATGTCACCCACATAAATCTGGACAATCATTAAATCCTTCCCTCTCCATTTTAAAACAGTGTTTTATCAATGGTACCTCTTTTGAAACCATTTGAGAGTAGGAAGTTGGAAAGAGTTTCATACCAGGCCCTTGGTGCTTGTTTCAAGCCATTCAAGGCTTTGTTTAGCCTGTAGACATGATCTGGATAAAATGGATCCTCAAAACCTGGAGGTTGACAAACATACACCTCTTCTTGAATTGTACCATAAAGGAAAGCACTTTTGATATCCATTTGAAACACCTTCATATTGTGGTTGACAGCAAAGGCCAGGAACAGTCTAATGGCTTCCAATCTTGCAACAGGGGCAAATGTTTCATCATAATCAATCCCCTCTTCCTGTCTGTAACCTTGAACCACAAGCCTGGCTTTATTCTTGACAACAATACCCCTTTCATCAGTTTTGTTCTTGAAGACCCACTTTGTGCCAATGGGACTAACCTCTTCTGGCAGTGGTACAAGCTCCCATACGTGTTGTCTTTTAAACTTTTGGAGCTCCTCTTGCATGGCTTCTACCCAGCTGTTGTCTTTCAGTGCCTCTTGGTACTTGACTGGCTGATGGAGTGATAGAAAACCAGCAAAAAGACAAATGTTTTGGGTTTGACTTCTTGTGAGCACCCCTTCATTTATGTTGCCAATGATTTGATCAGGTGGATGAGATCTCAAGAAGATTAAATCTCCTTGATATGGTATGATGGCATTGGTTGGTGAAGGCTGCAAATGTGTATCATCTGAGCTAACCACTGCTGGGGACTTTGATGATCCAACAGTGGCTTCAAAAGGTGGTGGAATAGGAGGTAATGAAGTGGACAACTGCTGACTTTTATCCACTGTTTGAGGACTTTTGTCAG
The DNA here is from genome assembly GCA_030545235.1 of Helianthus tuberosus. Taxonomy (NCBI): domain Eukaryota; kingdom Viridiplantae; phylum Streptophyta; class Magnoliopsida; order Asterales; family Asteraceae; genus Helianthus; species Helianthus tuberosus. Next base: position 70,650 of record JARYGA010031768.1, read on the forward strand.
CAGTGTTTGAGGATGTGGAAGCAGTGGTTGATGGGCTACTTTGGTCGACAACTGTTGAGGTAGCAGTGGTTGAGCTTTGACAACTGTTTTGAACAGCTGGTGCTTTACCCTTTGTGGCAGACCTTTGAGGGATGATGATTTCATACCCATAGTCTGGTGTTGTATCCTCTGATGGACCTGCACTGTTAGTCTTGACAGCAGTATTTTCAAAAGTAAATTTTTCAAGATCAAACATATCTGCAGGGTTTGCTGGGATTTTCATTGATGAAAGTTCATTGAACTTAACATTCAAAGTCTCCTCCACTGCCTTGGTCCATGTATTGAACACTTTGTAGGCCTTGGCAGTGGTTGAGTATCCCAGATGATAACCACAATCAATTTTGGCTGCAAATTTTGAAATGGAATCTTTTAAGTTCAAAATAAAGCATGGGCAGCCAAACACTTTGAAATATGAGATCAGTGGTTTAATTTTATACAGAATTTCATAGGCAGACTTTTTGTGCCTGGGGTTTATTAAAACTCTGTTCTGAACATAGCAAGCAGTGTTTACTGCCTCTGCCCAGAAAGTTAATGGCAAACCTGAATCTGCAAGCATGGTTCTGGCAGCCTCAATCAGAGTTCTGTTCTTCCTTTCCACTACCCCATTCTGCTCTGGTGTTCTAGGGATGCTGTACTGCCTTACAATCCCTTTCTTCACACAGAAGGCATCCAACTCCCTATTTTTGAATTCTGTGCCATTGTCACTCCTGAAGATTTTCACTGGAAGGTCAAATTGCTTTTCAACCTGTATTACAAAGTCTTGCAAAATGCCTGCAGTTTCATCTTTTGAGTGCAAAAAGAAAGTCCATGTGAACCTAGAAAAGTCATCAACAATAACCAAACAATATCTTTTCTTTTTGAGGCTCATGACTTGAACTGGGCCAAACAAATCCATGTGTAGCATTTGCAAACACTGGGTTGTTTTGGACTCTTCAATGGACTTGTAAGAACTTTTATGCTGTTTTCCTTTTAAACAGGAAATGCAATGTTCAGGACATGAAAACAATTTTTGTGGTAGGCCTCTCACCAAACCATTTTTTGAAATTTCTGTGATTGTCTTAAGATTTGTGTGTCCCAGCCTTCTATGCCAAAGTTCTGTCTCTTTGTTAGAGGCAGCTGAGAACAGACAGGCATCAGCTCTGGGGCACTATTTTGACATGTCAACAACATAAACATTGCCACTTCTTTGAGCAACAAGTTTAGTTTGACTAGAGTTGATTATTGCTTCAATCTTTTTGACCATTTCTGGTCCAACAATCCTACAACAGTCTTTTGTGAAGAATGACCCAAATCCCTTGTCACTCATTTGGGACACACTCAGAAGGTTGAATTTTAGATTGTCTATTAGATTGACATTTTCAAATTTTACTTTTCCAGACTCCACTGTACCCGACCCCAGAACTTTTCCTTTACTATTATTCCCAAAGGATATATCACCCCCTCCATGGATTTTAAAGTCTTTGAGGAGGGCTTTACATCCTGTCATGTGCCTGGAGCCTCCACTATCTACATACCAAAGACTATCAAAGCATGCAGAAGCTCCCTGCACATGAAGTAAAAGGATTAGTTCATTAAGGTCTCCAAAGCCAACAAGGCTTTGGATGGGGTCTCAACAGTGTCTGGGATGGATGCAGAATGATGGACAGTGGTTAGGTTAGGGGTTTGGACTGTTTTAGGACAGTGTTTCTCTAACCACTGTTTTGGGTCCTGGCCAATCACCTGCTGGTAACCAAAAGGATGCCTGTTCACTTTGAGTTTAGAGGGCCTTTTGTAGGCCTCATAAACGTGTGGAATCCTTTGGTAAGACTGTTTTTCTTTGCCTTTTCTGAACTGATTGGCAGGGGGTGCATCAGTAACCTGAACATCTCTTTTGACAGATGTTTGGTTCAGCTGTTTTGTGACAGCTGTTTGAACTGGCACAAACAGTGATTGTTTCTTGGTGAATTTGACAGATGTTGATGATGATGGTGGACTCAAGGATGTTTTAGCCATGTACTCATTCTTTTTCACATCAAAGTTTTTGAGATACACACATGCTTGAGTTTTGTGGTTTGTTTTACCACAGACAATGCAACCTTCAGCTGAAACAATGACACTTGTTCTATTTAAATCATAACCTTTTAAGTGGAAACAATCTTTTGTTAGATGATTCCTTTTCTCACAGAATTCACAAAACAAGTTATCAATTTTTTCTTTCTTCTTTCTCTTTTCAGACTCCTTTGCAGCAGAGGTTTTAACCACTGCTGGGATGTCCTTGAAAGGTATGACTTTAGCTTTTGGAGCCTTGACACCATCAGTTGATGTAAAGTCCATTGGCTTGAAATTTTCAAGAATGTCACACTCATCAGACCATTTTGGTTTAAACTGGTATTCTTCAAGCTCCTCAAAAGTAGAGGATTCCATTGGTCTGTCAAGTGTGATTTTGTTACCAAGTTTGTCAGTGATTTTCACTTCTTGGCCATTCTTGTTTGTGGGGATGAACTCAGTGGTTACATCAGTGGTATGAACAGATTTTTCAAAAGCAGTGTTTTCATCATCGTGTTTTCTATAGCCAACCCCAAATTTCACATTGCTTTTTCTCTGTTTTTCAAGCATAACCTCATATCCTCTGCATGATTCCACCCATCTTTCACAAGTAATCTGGGTGGATTCCAACTCCTTTTTGCAAACTTGGTATTTATCTACCATAGTTTGAAGTTGGGTTTTAGTTATACTTTGCTCTTCTTTTAGACAGCTGATCTCTTTTTCTTTTTCAGTCAATTTGTTTTTAAGTTCTTTTAAAGACTTTTCAAATTTGACCTCATCAGATAAGATTTTATCCCGAAGGTTTTCATTCACCTCTTTAATGTTAGCAAAAGCAATTATGCAATTATCAGAACACAGTTTTTTCAAGAACTTGAGGAGATACCTTGGCAGCTGCCATCATTGCACAATCACATTGATGATCTTCTTCATCATCAGCTTTCACCTTCTTTTCACCAGCATTTTCTTCTTTTTCTTCTTTTTTGTCCTCTACGGACCATGGATCTGTCATTGGTTCAATCAGGGTACCTGAACTTTCTCCCAACAGTAGTTCCCCAGCCACAGCAGTAACCACTGCTTCAGTCACCTCTTCCACTGTTTCAAAGCTCTGCTGTTCCTCCTCAGTTTCATCCCCCTCCTGTATTGACTCTAATGCCATCAAACAAAACTCATCATGAGAAGAATCATTAGAAGCATAGAGTGCAAAATTTTCATCATTAAGGTCTTCAGGCATACTGCTCCAGTCAACAAACCCTTGAGTGAAAAAACTTTGTTGATCTGGTTGTGCTGCTGCTGGAGCAGTGGTTTGAGGTGCAACAGGTTGCACTTGTACCTGTGGAGCAGGGGTTTGAACATATTGGATTTGTGGAACAGTAGTTTGGACATAATGTACTGGCACAGGGGCAGCAGCATAGTGAGCAGTGTTCACTTGAGCTGCTGGGGCATATTGGGCATAGTGCACAGTGCTTTGGTTTTGAGGTCTAGGATTTGAGCTAGGATGAGTAATTATGGGACCAGTAGTTTGACTCCTACATTCCCTAGCGAAATGTCCCAACCTATTACACTTGTAGCACTTGATTTTCGATTTATCCAACCCAACCCTTAGATTCCCATGCAAACCTGGGAATTTTTGCCCTGTTCTTTTGTAGAACTTGCTAGTTCTAACACTTAGCAAAGCTAGTTGGTGCAGGATGTCCATTTCCTCTAAATCAGTGGGATCAAAATGTTGCAAATCATTTAGTTCAAAACTTAAATTGTCTGACATCTGGTTTTCGTTTACAGTGAATGCATAACTAGCAGAGTGAGGATCAGGGTTGTTAAAATTTGCACCAGCAGTTATGTCAATGAAGTGATCATAACCCTGATCCTTACCACTGCTCCCAGATTCTTCTTGACCCAGAAGAGCAGTATTACCGAAAGTGTAGTCATCGGTTACTTTTCCTGACTCTTGTAACCTCCTTTTCTGGTTCAACTCCCTTTCATAGGTCAGGAGTCGACCGTGGAGTTGAGTCAAGGTCAGATCCTTGAATTCAGGTGAATTTCTAGTGACAAAAGCTATGGTGTCCCATTTTTCTGGCAGTGACCTGAGAAACCTGCTATTTTGAGTTGAGTTTGTAAAAGTGGTGTTTACAAGCCTCAGTTCACTGATGAGACAACTGAAACGCTCAAATTGTTGCGTTAGTGATTCACCTTTAACGTAGCAAAATGTTTCATACTGTTGGTTCAGGATTTCCCTATTGTTTTCTATGACTTCCACAGTTCCCCCAAACTGTTCCTTAAGTGTGTCCCATAATTCTTTGGCACTGTTACAATGTAACAGTCCAGCATATATCTCATTGGGCAGCGCTGATGCTACGATGCTAAACGCTTTAGCATCTAGTTCGATCTTTTGAAAGTCGGTTTCGGTATAATTTTCAACTGGTTTTGGAACGAACTTTTTAGCATCTTCAGCACTTGGCACTGAAGGAACATGGGGACCATAAATGACAGACTTCCAACAACCTGTGCTTTGTTGAGCGAGGATGTGACCCATCCTCCTCTCCCAGATGTTGTACTCATTTCTTTTTAGCATAGGTGGTTTAAAAAGCGAGCCGATGTTGTTTTTATCATGCTGAGATTGTGACGTCATTCTTGTTGTTTTACAGACACTGAGAAATCAACTTTAATGGTGATTAATCCTTGCTCTGTTTTTCAACGGACGAACAAACGATCAGTATCAACTGTTATGAGCTGAACTTTTTACGTCAAAATGATTGTTAAATCAAATTTGACTGTCCAAGCTCTGATACCAATTGTTGGATCTGAGTTTTTTTTTATTGTATTTTCGTTTGAAATTAAGATGAAAATGAAAGAGTTGTGCAGCGGAATTAAGATGAAAACAAACTTTGCATACAATCAAACGAGAGTAATACTTTAATCAAACATCTTTACACAATGAATCGAAATATTGAATTTGTTTCAACAACGATTACAATGATTGATGAATGAATGCAAACTCCCCCTCAGCCAGAGCTCAGTAGTTTGTTCGTGCAAAGAAGACGGTATTGCAAGAGCTGATAGAACAATACAAAGTACTGAACTATTTATAGGCACTTACAAACCACTGAGCATCTTTAGCTGACGTCACCATGAAAGTGACATCTAACCTCCTAACAAACTCTAACCTCTGATCTATAAACACTGATGTACTAAACTACTGCTATTACATTACATAAAAGACACTTTAAACTGCTGCTGCATCTTTCCACTGTTGTGAACCCAGCAGTGCTTGTCCGGATCAGCAGTACTTGACTCAAGGCAGTAGATTGAATCAGCAGAGCTTTGGTCTTCCATCAGTCTTTGACTTTGGGCAGTAGATGCAAGGCAGCAGTTGTAGGTCAGCAGATATGAAATCACATTCAAGGGGAGAGATTTGTATGTAAACATCTGCTTATTCTGGCTCCACTGCTCTGATCCAGTTTTGGCTTTAATTATCTGTTCCTCTGATAGGGTTCAATCCCAACAGTTGAATTCATTCACCTTTCGATAACACTTGGGTTGCTCACAAAAAGCCAAAGACAAATACATAGTTTTAGATACAGAAACACTGAGTATTATGGAGTGTTCATGAGGTTTAGGCTTCAAATTTTCAAAGGGGGTAAAAATAAAGTTGTCAATATATAAACAAATAACTTGAAAGATTGATAAAATAACATCTAAACTAAAAATTAATCCACCTAAAATTGTTCATCATAAGTTGATAAGTACAATATAATATACATATATCATTAAACCAATTGTATGAAAGAGACATAAAGCAAGACGAATGGTACCATTGTTCATCCAGGACTTCAACACAAATCTCAACAATATATCATACGAAACGTGATTTTCACACCTACTACTCAATTTCCCTATCATGTTTTCAATCTATGCAACCCTAAGTATCTTCCTCGCGTCCGCCATCGTAAAAAACCCGCTTCAGGCTACCTCCACTTCAGACATAGGATCTCAGATCCAAATTGGATGAGGCAGATGAAAATCCCTAATCAACTCTAGAATACACATAACCTAAAATCGATGAAACAAAGATTTTGAAGGGGAGATTGAGGTGAAGACGACTATAGCAAAATCCAATGTTAATAACTTCAAATCGGAACCAGAAACTTACCTTGAAACAACCTTTAGAATCAACTTTGGTGTGGCGAGATTGACGAAGAAGAGATTAGGGTTGAGAAGGGGTTCTACAGGAGGAAGAAGAAATGGAAAATTAGGGTTTACAAATGAAAGAGTGGCATTAAGAGAGAGAAAGAGTGTTGGCTTTTGAATTCTTGGAATGAGGTAATATTGAAGTAGAGATGGGCATAATAACCGGTTCCAAACCCGACCCGGTGGAACCGACCTGGACCCGGTTCCGGTTCCTACCCGGCTAATAGTAGAACCGGTTTCGGGTTCAAAAAACCCGTAGGTTCCGACCCGGTTCCACATTTTATAAATAAAATCGGTTCGTACCCGGTTCCTACCCGGACCCGGTGCGTACCCGGAACCCGGTTCCTACCCGGAACCGGTTCCGGGTATTACAAAAAAAACCCGATATGCCCATCTCTAAATTATCAATTAATGGTTTAAATAGTAACTTTATGGTATTTACCAGATCCAAAGAATGATTCATCGAGTAATGTTTAAAACCAACCATTCAATCAAATACGTGAAGCAAACGAAATTGTACATGTTATAAAGGCATAACTTGATGAGATACAGATCAGTTCTACCAAAAATAAACATTAAAAAATACAAAACCAAAAATAGCAACAATCCTTATTAAACCTAAGACCTTTACAAACTGATGTTTACCACAAAAATGATTTGACATGTGTTGTTGGTTCCGTTCGGTAGAAAAAGTAAAAAAACAGCTTTTATCAAGTAAAAACAGGAGGAACCGATTACGTACAGTTTGACAGCTTTTTGTATTGAAAAACTCAAAAAAACCGGTTTCAAACAATACCCGTACCCGGTTCCATTGTACCCGAAACCGGTTACGCCGGTTCTAAATATATTGACGTGTACCCGGGTTGTACCCGGAACCGGTTCCACAGAGAACCCGGTTCCACTCACTTGTATCCATACCCGGTTCCGAGTTGGAACCGGTTCCGGGTTTTAAGAATACCCGATTATGCCCATCTCTATATTGAAGGAGTTGTGAAAAAAAAATAGAAATCACAGGAACTTTACACGTGGGAAGAAGAAAGGGGGGGGGGGCTTCATTTGCTGACAAGTGTCCACCAAAAGTTTTTCTTTATTATATAGGGAGATATATATATATATATAGGGGATGGCTAAAATGAGAACCACCACGAGTTGTAAGAACCACGAGAACCGCGCCCCGCGGGTGGCCGTTGACCACGAAATTTTTTTTACACCTAGATCCGTATATTTTAACACCGGGGGTAAATTTTGGGTTCAAACGGCGCGCCCGAGGGGGTAGTTTTTTACGCCCAAAGTTTGGGTTTTTTTAATTTTTCTTTTTTTTTTAACCAAACTTTGGGCGTAAAAAACTACCCCCTCGGGCGCGCCGTTTGAACCCAAAATTTACCCCCGGTGTTAAAATATACGGATCTAGGTGTAAAAAAAATTTCGTGGTCAACGGCCACCCGCGGGGCGCGGTTCTCGTGGTTCTTACAACTCGAGGTGGTTCTCATTTTAACTCAATCCTATATATATATATACACATATATATATGCTCTTATCAGGTAAATACTTTTAATTAGTTTCCGAAAACTTGGGACACATATGAAACCCCTTGGTTATTACACCACTTATACGATTTAATGCGCAACGTATGGTTATTCGATTTAATTTATTGTTTCTTGATAAACATACATGTGATATACATTAATGCAACGGTCATAAAATGTGGGGTGTAGGTATACACTTGACGAGTATATGTGATCTGTAATTTGATGAAACCCGAATGTTCCAAGCATGTAAACGTGTAAATCAAGATACTATTCCCATGAATATTAAATGTTTATTAAACTATGTCAGTTAACTGAATTTACCAATAACGGATGACGTATTTTAAAGATTGACTTACAAGTACAACTCCTCAATAGTAGGCATCGTGGTTCGGCTCAGAATACAAGAATTAGCAACCCTGAATCAAAGACCTATGATGTTGAGTTTTGTTATAATAATGTTTTATAAGTGTTCGAGCATTGTACCTTTTTCTAGGGCCTTAATTTAATATTTACAAGTTTTAGCATAATATTCTCATAATTTTACTACTATATGTATTCCCCGCCTCCTCTCCTCTGTGACATGAAATTGTTATAAGACCTCGTCACAATCGGTACTCCGCCTAACAGGCCCACCATAAAGGGTCAGATTAAAGTATTTCGATGTTACTCTTGGAACTTTGATCGGATAATTCATAATAGGTCAAGAATGAGTATGTTTTTTTGTTGTAATGTTTGAACCCGATAGAGACCAAAGACTTGCTTTAGGTAAGGAACCTTTAAAACATTTTGTTGAAGCAATACCAAACTATTTCATCAAAGAGTGTGTGAGTTGATTAAATTGGTTGACATTTGATTCGGTAACCACCATAATGAACTTTGATAGCATGAACTTGGTCTGTAATAAGTAAGTTAGTTACTACTAACGATAAGCATATGTTAACAATAACATGGTTATTGTTGACCACCCATTTAACACTAATTGCTGATGCTACTAATAACATAGTTGCTGTCTAGATTAAATGACAAGTGATTAGGGAGTTTATGATGATACAACCCTCCCAATAAGTTTTTAACTGTGAGAGACTGAGAACTGCTACTACTATGAGTAATAAGTAGTGTACTTTTAAAGTTTGTGTTGCACGCATCTTTAACCAATCTACTGACACATGATATATATTTTGAGATGTATAGAATTTGCAAAACATCTCTCAAAATAAATCTAGACGGTAGAATAAAGAAGTTTTACTTCTCCAAAGCTAGAAACTGGCCATTTAGAAGTGCGACATGTCTACTAGCACCGTGATAGGTCATTAAATCATACCTGCTACCACTCACATATGTAGTTGATTTAGTATCGTCCATATAGCATGTCATATAAGTGGGGTCTCTAACAAACTTCTCAAGTAGATCTCAAGACCTGTCTCTATATATGAATTTTGAATAAATATCAGTTTAATTAATAGATTTTCAAACATATTCACTAGTTTGTTGGCCAATAAACGTTTGCCATCAAACACAAGACAACATAGAGTCAATCACATAGAAGATGCGTTTATAAATGCAACAATGAGACTTAATTGGTGATATGTGAGTTAAAGGTGGGATGCATTACTTAAGAAACAGTGGTTTGAATGATCGGAATCAATCAAACCAGGGATTTAGCTCTGCATAAAAAAGGTTGGTCCTCTCACTAGATTTAGGGGTTTGACTGAGCTCCTTCTCCGGCGATTACTGCAAAACAGAAAGCCGTTAGACTCGCCACGGGGAGAATGGGGATTCTCTTCGTGACCACCCTCCGACGTGAGAATAAGTACAGTGATCTCGATGAAGAAGAAGGAGCAGTAAAAGTGAAGAGAATGTAACTTGTGAGATCATACCTGCAACCTTCTATTTATAACCGTTTTTGGTGGGAAACTGATGTGACGGAGAGAGTAACGGAGAGTATTTTCCGTTGGTGGTTATGTCCTTTTTCCGTCAATCACTAACGTCACATCCATGCACACGGATCATGAGTGTGATCGACGGCTAGGGAGGTGCCACGTGGAAAGTAGACTTGTGTGGATCCTTCTCCAAGTTAGTGATATCATCGTGACTTGGATGAGCGTCCAGGATTGTGCCACGTCATCTTTCAATTACAACTGAATAGCTGTGCACGATGAGCATTGACAACCTTCTAGAAGATCTACAGCTATAAACCTCTGTGTTTTTGCCACGTGTCTATTCTGTTGCAACAGAAAGAACACTTTTGTTCAAGTCTTGGCTTCAGGCGCGCGGAGATGTTTTGGATTTGTCTTCAAGTCTAACTGTACTCTTGCGCGAGCCTGCGCAATGGTGTTAGTTGAAGGTTAGCTTTACCCTTTCTCCGGCGAACGTTTATCGGAGATTGTTCTTTCTAGATCCTTGTTTGGAGCCACTGCGCAGTCGCGCAGGGTTCTGTTAAAGGTGTTCTTGGGATAGGACCATGGTATGATCTCGCGCGAGGTTTCTTAGACCATATTCCTTTGTCTTTGAACTGTTTCTTCCCAAATCATGTTTAGGACCACTGCGCAGCCGCGCAGGGTCTCTATTCAAGATGTTTTCGGATAGGGTTGTGGTATGGTCTTATGCGTGTGTGCAAGGTTTTTGGGACCATACCCCTTCAAGTCCCCCGAGTCAAGTGTTGCTTTTATGCAAGTAGGTGGAGCACTGGACTATATAAAATGAAGTGTGCATTTTTTGCTTTTAGAAGTAATAGGCTTGTTTTGGCGCGAAATATGAAGAATCTTCTTGTGGAAGATATTTTTTCAAGTTGAAATACTCATGATTTGAATTTTTGAAAAATTTGATTTCTGGCAGGTGAAAGGTGTTGCTGACTTTAGACGTGTGACAGTTTTGGTGACAGGCTGTCACTTGTCAGTTATCCATTAAATGTGCGTTGTCAAAAGTGGCCTACATGCGCGGGTGTGGGTGTTTGCTGTTCCCCACTCGCCCCTGATGCTTCGATAACCGTGTTTTCCTGAAAAAGGGGGCTAATGCGGTTTTCAAGGGCAGTAATGGCAGTGGGTATATAAACCTTTGAGTGCCTTCCTTTTTTCATTAGTTGTTCCCAAATCCTTTCGTCTTTTTCAATTTACTTTTTAGAGAAAACCTGCAACTTGGTGTATTTCTCTTTATGTCTACCGGAGAACATCACGAAGATTCCTCAGAAGAAATGTCTGCCTCTCTACCACCGTTAAAGTAGTCTAAGGAGGTTTTTGAGGGCCTCGTGAAGAATTTCAAGTTTCCTGATAGTTGGGGTGTTCAGTACCCAGATGACGTTCAAACGACGGCCGATGCTCCGGCCAGTTATATCACTTTATTCTAGGATTACTTTACTGAAGGCAATTTCCGTCTACCGGTTACAAGATTCTTTCTTGTTGTGCTTGAGTATTACAAGTTTCATATTTATCAACTGCACCCCATCGGAATAGTCCGTATTCTGCACTTTGAATTCCTTTGCCGATCGATGTATATTGACCCGACGATCAATTGTTTCTGGGTATTTTATCAACTCCATTGCTCCCAGGGCATTTATTCCTTTACCCAACGTTCGTCGGCAAAGAAAATCTTGTTGCACCCTCCAAAATCCTTTCACGGGTGGAAACCGAAATTTTTCTTCATTAAAGCTGGCGTGATTCCGATGAGAATGACCTTTTGGGGTATAGAAGACCTTGTGGTAGAGAACATGAAGACTCCTCAATCGGAGATTTGGTACTAGGATCTGAAAGATGTTCCGTCGATTGAACTCCCGGAGAGGTCCCTGGTTGCTGCTGGCATGAGTCTTCACTGGAAGATGGATCGTGAAGACAAACCGGTGTACATGGAGGACGATAAAAGTAAGATTTCGGATTTTCTTACCTGTTTGTTTTCTGTTTCTGTAAATAATATGAATTTGTTACTGTTTTTCCCTTTGTAGTTGCGTCCTTGTATGTTGTTGCATACAAAAGGGAGAAAGGGAAGATAACGACCGTTCAGAAGGGTGTTGGTGAAGAACTCTGGTATCTACAGATAGTAAGGAATTTTGCCCTTCCACGGGATGAAGATTTGGCTGCGCAACCTTCGGCTGGTGCTGGTAAGCTTATTTTAATTTTTGATCAATATTGCAATATTACTCTTAGCTGTTTTTGCACGTGGGGTAATATTGCAAAATTTCTTTTTAAATAGGTGAGTTGACTAACCTGGGCATAGGCCCTGAGAAGAAAAACGTGTTCCGGCTGTTCCAATTGCGCCGAAAAAAACTAATGCACCGAAGGTACAATCTTCAAAGACCAAGAATGTTAGGGATGAGAAGAAACGTACAAACCGTTTCTCTGATTCCTGGTGTGATTATATAGTGGTGTCTGATACATTGGAAGGACTTGCGCCTGTAGCTTTAAGAAAACCAAAGGCGGAGCCTCGGGATACCGCAGATATGCCCGCGTCGAATCCTGATGATCCTATTGGTTTAGAGTCAAGTCCGGAGCCGTTACTGAGAACGAAGGTGGTGAGGAGGAAGCATATTGAAGTTGAGGCTGCGGCGCAGCCTGCTACGAAGATGCCGAAAATGAAGATTGGCAAAAGAGGCAATCTAGATGCCTTTATTACAAACCCCCCCCCCCCAAGGTGAGTATCTTCTTTAGCTGTGGTTGCTTCATTCTGTATTTTAATATAGCCTTTGCTTTTGCAAAAAAGCCGATTCCTTCTGCTCGCGGGGAGTCATCATCTATTTTTAATGATGATCTCCCGCCTTCGTCACTTCACGCATCTGTTAAGGAACAGCTAGAAGGTACGAAAGCTGTTGAAACGGAGGTGGATAAGGTTGTTGACGTAGAAAAGCCTGAAGAAGTTGAGAAACCTGTCGAGGTTGAGCTGGAGGCAGGGAAAATTGTGGAGACAGAGGCTGTGGATGTTACTCGGCCCAAGTCTCCTGACGTTGTGGCGCACGAGCCTGAGAAAGGGAAATCCATTTAGGAAGACCCAGTGATAACTATTCCCTTTTCTGCCGCTACTTCTGCGCCTGTGAATGTTGAGAGAAGCCCAGCTGGTGATCAGGGTTTCTTTGCTCATGATGAGGAAGACTATCCTATCCGCCCGTAGGTAACTCCAGGGGATTATTATTATAGATCTTACTCCGAGTGGAAAGCTTCTGAGATTCATGCGCCGGTGTGGAAACTCAAGAAAGGTGATACTTTTTCAAACTAGCAGGTCTGTCGTGACTGGTTACAAGGTACCTTTCCTCCAGTAGAGATTAAATTTCAAGAAGAGCGTTCTCATGACCAGACTTATCATGCTTATCTTGAAGAAACTGCTAGCTTTACTTCCACTACGCACCGTATAGTGCGTGAGTGGCGCAGTATGCATAAGGAATGGGCTGCTTTTGAAGCGTCCAAGAAAGCAACTTCTGAAGAGAAGGCACGAGTTGCCCTGCTGAGGGCTAAGTTGGAGGCTGATCAAGCCAAGTTTGAGAGCGAGCAGAAAACTGAAGAGTGGTCTGCTGCGAGGTGGAAGAGAAAAGCGGAAGCTGAAGCTGCCCTTCTTTCAGAAGAGCGTAAACGTTGGAGAGAAATCTATGAGAAAGATAAAAATGAAAAAATGGGTCTCCGCAATAGTATCCATAATCTCAAGGCGGAGATTTAGAAGCTGAAGAAGGAGAATGCGGAGATTGAGAAGCTAAAGAAAGAGAAGGCAGAAGCTGAAGCAGCCCGTGATGAGGCTCGTTCTCATCGAGAGAGAAACGGGCAGAGAGAGGTACAAACTTGCGCCACTCTTGCCATTAAGAATAAGGAGATAGACGAACTTACCTCTTTATTATCTGATCATGAACAAATTAAGGCAGAGCTCGAATCTGCCAAAAAAAGATTTGCAACTTGAGCGGGTTGAGAAAGCCGAGACTTCCCGCCGCCTGAATGAAACTGAAGAGAAATTGGAGAGCTCTGAGACCGCTCGGGTGACGGCAGAAAGTCTTGTTGAACCGCTAAGGATGACATGCTCTGGATGAAACATCGCGGGGTTATAAGTGTACGTGTGTCAATTCTTTGCAATGATTTTGATGTGGTTGTACATCCTCTTCTTTGTTTTATTGCACAGGTTGCGAATTCTGTCCTTAACTCCCGTGAGTTGGATCAAACGGTTGTGCATCTGCTGGTTACTGCGCGTAATGATGGATACGCCCAAGGATACACCAAATGTAATCAACATGTTAATAATGTATTAAAGGTTACTTGGGATACCAGCAGGTCCGCCACGTATGGAGTTGATACCGAAGCTGCTCATGCTGCTGCCAAGGCTGAATACAACACTTTACACCTTCCTGTGATGGGCCTGGTCACCGCTGCGCTTCAATCTGAAGATTTTGTTGCGCAATTGAAGGAAGTGTTTCCTAATGAAGCAGATGAGGATGAAGACCTAGAATAGATTTTCTTTGTATCTTTTGTGGTTGTTTGAACAGTTGTAGTTTAAATAGTTTTGGGATGTGGATCCCTTTTAACGATTTGTTAATGCACTGTTGCGCAAGAAACTTGATGCACTGTTGTGCATGTAAGAAATTAATGCGCTGCTGCGCAAGTAACTTTTTAAATGTATGGTATGTTTGAATTACAATGTTTGCATGAGTACAATTACTTTGTTTAGGTAAGGCGAATTAAAGTGGTATAAAGCTCATGTGTGAACGTAGGGCTGGACCTTGCGTGGTACCTGTGACCGCGAATCGTTCATGGGACTTGTATTAGGTTACCATAGTGTTTTTGCGCTTACCAAAATGAATTGCATGCATTTGTAATAAACATAAAAGTAATGTAACGAACTTTGTATTTATTGGATAGGGCGCAGAGGCCATGAACTACAAAGTTGTTTTTAGGATAAATACTGAGACTTAATTTACTGCACGCGGAATAGTCCTTGTATTATAAGTTGACAAGTTGAAGAACCTGGCAATTATAAAGGAACTATACGCGCTGAACTTCCATGGGCCCTTAGATTTGTTTGGCTTTTTTGCTGCTTGGCCCTTCATCTCCGCATGTAATCTGCTTAATTTCTTTGCACTCGTTTTGAACCAAGTGGGTAAGTTCCCCACTCTTCAGTGCTTTCTCTATTTCCGTGCGGAGGCTGATGCAATTGTTTGTAGTGTGGCCATTGTCTTTATGGTACTCGTAGTAAAGGTTTGGGTCCTGTCCTCTTTTGTTTTTCATCGGCGGGGGTGTTTTGAATTGGTAATTTTCAGTGCTAAGCACCTCCGCCGGTGTTTTGGTAAGATGCGTCCACTGCCTTTCGCAGTTCTCCTGTTTAGCCTCCTTTTGGGCTGTTATCTTGTAAATCATTGTGCGAGCGTCATCGGATGTACTTGAAGCTGAGTCCTTCCAATTTTTCTTGAATTTTCTACCACTGTTGCTACTCATGTCCTGCGGGCGGTTCTGTGGTAGTGGTGGCCTGTTGGAGATTAGATTACGCTCTGTTTGAGCATAAACTTCGGCAGCGGCCATCAATTTTCCCAACTTTTCTGTAGGCCCTCGGTTCCTGACAAGACTTTTATCATATCATCACACTTAACCGCGTATTTGAATTGCGCGCGGATTAGGTGCTCATGTACATCGCTGATTTCCAGTACCTCTTTGTTGTACCTAGTTATGAAATCTTCCAAGCTTTCATCATCCCTTCTCCAGATGTTCATGAAATCTGCTAAGTCCCTAATAGATCTACGATGTTGACTGAAATCTACCCAGGACGTTAACTTACCCACTGGTAAGTTGTCGAACCACAATCGTGTTGCGCCTCTCAAAGTTTGGACAAACAAATGGCACCACATGGGTAATGTCCATCCTCCGACTAATCCTGCGCTAGTGAACACGCGTAGATGATCGTTGGGATCTGACAGTCCGTTGAACTTCCCCACGTTTGACGGTAGTTTCGCCCTCTTAAGGGGAGCTAGAGCAATCTCGCTAACAAACTTTGAGTTTTCCGCGACTTCTTCTGGTCGGTAAATCAAATTGTAATCATACTCCGCGCCTGGGTTGTAAACCGCATGGATTTTTGGTTTGTAGTTTGCATGATCTCTCTGCAATCGACTGAAAACTCTTGTGTTGTCACCTTCTTGGTACGTTCTGTCATATTCATCGGTTTGGGTGTCCCGCTTCTGGTATGAACCCGGGCCCAAGCATGAATGGACTGACTGACGTCTGTTGGAGTACTTTTCATCATGATGATCTCTTCGCCTGGATTCAGAGTGAGTGGACTCGTACTTAGTGGTAGATCTGGAATAAACTTCCGTGTCGTCTACTAGCATATGTGAAGGTGCATCGTAATGCAACGCTCGAGGTGCAGACGGGGCTCGCACCTAAGGTGCCGATCTACGAGATTGTGTTGCAGGCTGAGCAGCTTGTGCACAGAGCTTTGCATAGACTGCATTTATTGCTGCTTGAGATTTTACGTACCATGAAATCGGAGTTTCACCTGTGGGTAAAATTGAACTGATCAGGATTTCAGGTTATGCTCCAGGTGTAACAGGATCATTTACATGATTAACGTTGTTCTGAACATTGTTATCATTAGAAGCTTCCTCGACACGGAGATCAGGAGCAAAATTGCTCCTACTTTCCGGTCGGGGGCCTAGTGGATGGTTCGACGGATTTTCTGCCATGGAAAACAAAAAATGAAAAGAAATGAATCAAAACGAGAAGATGAAAGTGAGAGTTGAAGAATCAGTGGGCGCCAATGAAGAAATAGTGGTTTGAATGACCGAAATCAATCAGACCAGGGGTTTAGCTCTGCATAAAAAAAAGTTGATCCACTCGCTATATTCAGGGGTTTGACTGAGCTCCTTCTCCGGTGATTACTGCAAAACAGAAAGCCGTTAGACTCGCCACGGGGAGAATAGGGGTTCTCTCCGTGACCACCATCCGGCGTGAGAATAAGTAAAGTGATCTCGATGAAGAAGAGGGAGTAGTAAAAGTGAAGAGAATGTAACTTGTGAGATCATACCTGCAACCTTCTATTTATAATCGTTTTTGGTGGGAAACTGATGTGACGGAAAGAGTAACGGAGAGTATTTTCCGTTCGTGGTTATGTCCTTTTTCCTTCAATCACTAACGTCACATCCATGCACACGGATCGTGAGTTTGATCGACGGCTAGGGAGGTGCCACGTGGAATGTAGACTTGTGTGGATCCTTTTCCAAGTTAGTGCTATCATCATGACTTGGATGAGCGTTCAGGATTGTGCCACATCATCTTTCAGTTACAACTGAATAGTTGTGCACGATGAGCATTGACAACCTTCTAAAAGATCTACAGCTGTAAACCTCTGTGTTTTTGCCACGTGTCTATTATGTTGCAACAGAAAGAACACTTTTGTTCAAGTCTTGGCTTCAGGTGCGCGGAGATGTTTAGGATTTGTCTTCAAGTCTAACTGTACTCTTGGGCGAGCCCGCGCAAGGGTGTTAGTTGAAGGTTAGCTTTACCCTTTCTCCAGCGCACGTTTATCGGAGATTGTTCTTTCTACATCCTTGTTTGGAGCCACTGCACAACCGCGCAGGGTTATGTTAAAGGTGTTATAGGGATAGGACCATGGTATGATCTCGCATGAGGTTTCTTAGACCATATTCCTTTGTCTTTGAACTGTTTCTTCCCAAATCCTGTTTAGGACCGCTGCGTAGCCGCGCAGGGTCTCTATTCAAGATGTTTCGGGATAGGGTTGTGGTATAGTCTAATGCGTGTACGCAAGGTTTTTGAGACCAAACCCATTCAATTACATGTAACGTCCAAGTGAAATTTAAGTAGGCATTTGATGCAGTATAGAGTGATATGCGAATGAATGTGGATACACGATCATTATGTTGCAGAACTCTGGGTTATATGCGTAATTACTTTAGACATTATTATAGGATATTTTATTACTAAACAGGTAGTTTTTGTTTAATTGTTCAGTAGTTCTGTCGCAACAAGGTTCGTCGGTGACCCATCGCTAATCTATCACAAAATTGATTACCCACTACTGTATTTAGACAATCAATTACCGATGGATGTCCGTCGGTGAAGGCCTTTTTCGATGGATTAGGTTCTTAGTTTTTGCTCCTTTAATTCTTAGTGTAATACATTCGAGAAACATTATTTTCGGTCATATTTAAAAAAACAAACGGGTACGAAGAATTGAGTACATATTTGGTTTAAATTATGAATTATTTTCAAGGGATATCAACTCTCTAATTACTATGATTATATATGATTAAAATAGTGAAACCTAGTTTATTATACATGATTATAAAAGTTATTTTTAAATATGATAATAGTGTGTTTGCGTATAGATAACTAAAATGTTGAAATCTGATAATTTATAAGCCAATGAAACCACTTGGATTGAATTTTCCAAGCTGGATCTAGATGATTATTTACAAGTTTTGACAATCTAATGACACAAGTTGCTTCATTGTCACCTTCCTACGTACAGGCATCGTCACCTTCCTACAGGCAACGAGCTTTGTCTTCTTACAAAACATTTTTGCTCAAACAAACCATTTATAAACCTTAAAAGCCTCAACAATCATCTTCAGTTGGACAAAACCTTCTAACGTTGGTTGAAGTCATTGTGGTTCGAAAAGACTCACTTATCACGGTTTAACTCCTTTTAAAACCCTAAAGTTTTCTTAAACCTCTTAGAATCTTATTTTCATCTTAGCTTTTTACTCTTAGGAATCCAACCCAACTGGCCATTCAAGATCGAGACTTCAAAAACCTCGATCATCAACGCTCTTAGCCGATAGAAACAGCAGAACAAAAGATGAAAACGTACGGGAAATTTGATAGTTTTATTATATTCGTGGCGGTTTTGATGAGTTTTTTTGGAATTATTGAGGGTGCAACAGTCACTTGTGTACCTCCATATGGATTCTTGCCCTGCACAAGCGGGCTTTGGGGAAGACTTTTCTTGATCATGGTTTATCAGTATTTGATGTCTATGGGTCAAGGCTATATATCAAACGGGTCGGATAAATTCTTCAGCCTTATTGGACCCGGTATCTTTGGGGCCGGTTTGTTCCACATTCTTGCAAACTTTCCTATGCTCTTCCTCATCCTTGGTAAGTGTAATTTCTTTTCATTTTCAAGTTGTCCCTCAAAAATATCCTAATTTTGGCCCAAAATTTTTGGGTATCACATAACGGGGAAGGATCCACTAAAAAGTGGATTTTCCGCTAAAAATGATTGTGATAATGACATGTGGCACTCCTAATAAGTAGAAATACATGGCATTTTGGTCCTTATAAATATGAGTGAAAATAACATGTGCCACTTCTTTTGTTTTTTAAAAATACAATAAAAAAATCTAGTACAAAAAACTCTAGCACAAAAAATCTACAACAAAAAATATAGTACAAAAAATGTAGTTCAAAAATATATAGCACAAAAAAATCTAGTACAAAAAATATAGCACGAAAAAATTTGGTAAAAAAATGTAGTACAAAAAAATCCAGCACAAAAAATTGAGAAAAAAAAATTTAAGACAAAAAAATTCAGCACAAAAAAATGTTATACAACATAGAAATACAACACATTTTAGTGGGTTTTTTTAGTATTCATATTTTATATAGCAATATAGTACTCAAATTAAAGAAAAAAAACGCTCGATTTTACGGTGAATTTTTTATGAAAAAATAATGTCGTATAAAAAAGTTATCAACATTTAAAAAATGGGGGTGTAATATGCATGTGACTTAAATGTGCAGAGAGAAAGTCCTTAAATATGAGTTTTCCCAAGATACCATTGCACTCCTCCTTTCTCCTATACTTTCATCTTAACCATTGATTTAAAAAATGAATGGTTAAGATTACTTCTAATCATACTTATAATAAACTTTCGAGTAAACTGCCATTTTGGTCCCTGTGGTTTGGCCAGTTTTGTCACTTTAGTCCAAATCTCAAACTTATTACATCCAGGGCCCTGTGGTTTTCATTTTGTTGCCATTTTAGTCCAAAATCCAAAAAACCTCCTTTTTGACTGTTGAGAGCTGCCTATTTTGTCCTTTAGTGCAGGGGTATTTTGGTCATTTATGTTTTATTTAAAGCAATTCAACAACAACAAAACCCAGAAAATCAAGAACATCTTCAAAGTTCATCATCAAAACCCAGAAAATCAAGAACATCTTCAAGAAAAAACGAGGCTCAGTCAAGAACATCATCAAACATGAACATCAAAACCCAGAAAATCCACCAAATCAAGAACATCATCACAGCCTAAAAATCAAGAACATCATCACAGCCTAAAAATCAAAACCCAGAAAATCCACCAAATCAAGAACATCAAAACCCAGAAACCAGAAAATCAAGAACATCTTCAAGAAAAAACGAGGCTCAGATCTGTATCTTCAAGAACATCATCAAACATGAACATCAAAACCCAGAAAATCCACCAAATCAAGAACATCATCACAGCCTAAAAATCAAGAACATCATCACAGCCTAAAAATCAAAACCCAGAAAATCCACCAAATCAAGAACGTCAAAACCCAGAAAATCCACCAAACCCAGAAAACCCAGAAAATCCACCAAATCAAGAACAAGCATAAAAATCATCACAGCCTCATGGTGAACAAGCATAACAGAACAAGTAACAACACACACCACGAAAGTGCCATTTCGACAAGCATAACAGAACAAGTAACAAGCATAACAACACACACCATAGAGTAAACTGCCATTTCGATCCAGATCTGCAGTGCCACCACCGTCAATCCACCCACCACCTGCCACACCACCGCCCCACCATCTGCTTCATTCTTTCACCGCCACCACCATAACCATCGCCACCACCAATCTCTCCGATCTCTAACCCCCACAAACAATCAGATCAAAATATTTCTGATTTCGATTTAGATCTGAAACTCAAAGCTTTTCTCTCCAATACACACGAATGAGAGAGAAACATGAGAGAGAGAGAGAGAGAGAGAGGAACGCAGAGATGACGATGACGATGGTGGATCTGAGTTTCGGTAGGGACGACGCCGGAGTGGTGCTCAGGTGGGACGATGATGATGATTTATTTGGGGATTATGTTGATCGATTCAGGTTCTTAACTGATCGATTGAGAGAAGAGAGAGAGAAGAGAGAGAGTCTGTTAATGTTTTATGATGATGATGATGATTTTATTTGGGGATGAAGTTAATTAAGAAAATATTAAATGAAAAGCAAAATGACCAAAATGCCCCTGCACTAAAGGACAAAATAGGCAGCTCTCAACAGTAAAAAAGGAGGTTTTTTGGATTTTGGACTAAAATGGCAACAAAATGCAAACCACAGGGCCCTGGATGTAATAAGTTTGAGATTTGGACTAAAGTGGCAAAACTGGCCAAACCACAGGGACCAAAATGGCAGTTTACTCTAAACTTTCTTATTTGATCTTACACATCACATATCTACATTATTGTAATATTATTATTTTGAATTTTGTTGTTGTGACTAAAGTTCCTTTTTTTCTTTATTTCTGACAAACGTGTTTCCGAAAATTCAATCATATCACATTTTTCTTTCTATAGTAATATTATAGAAGTCATGGTTACCTACCTATCTTACATGGCGTTTATATGACTAATATAATACTAGGATAAGGATAATTACAGAACACTAATTATTGCTAGATCAATAAATTTTGGGATTAAAGTTTCATATTTTTTAAATTTTATGTTTCTTACATTAATATGTGTGTTATATATATGTAAAAAAATCATATATTTTTCCTTACACATAGTCTACATATACAGGTAAGTTAGCGTACACATAACCTACATTTGTGTAGGTTATTTAAAAACTGAAGATTTTTCATATTTTGTTTTAAATTCTAGTGTGAGAAACAATAAATCTTACATTTATAACATTTTCATTTTCTTTTTAGGTTTTTTAGGATTGAAAAAATGAGTGATTCATTTTGTTCTGCGCGTTCTCGCAATATTTAGTGTTCTGCATAGAACCTTCCCCTATAATACTATTTATACTAGGTGACTTTTCCCGCGCGACGCGGCAGGAATTCGGTCAGTATCTCTTTGGTTCATTATGTAAGGGAATTCGGTCGGTATCGATACGGTTCATTACAGTATTGGTATGATACTGACACTTGGTTGAAACTTATGATATGTCCAAAAAAATGTGTTTTACATTGAAAATCATAAAAATGATTACCGGTGCCAATACTGATAATAATTATATTGGTATCGATTTCGGTATCAACTCGATTCATCATGGTACTATTTTGAAAAACGAACTCTTTTTTAACAAAGTTTTTACGGAAGCCATCTGAAAAAAATTGTTAAACATAGTTGGTATTCATTTTTATAAAAAAAAGGTATAATGAATGCGACTTATCGAACAAAAATCAAAATAAATAAACTAAATGGTTTCAAAGCATATAGATTTTAAATAATATCTGATAATATACTGGTACCGTTATGGTCGTTGTTCGATCAGTATCGTTGTATTGGCATTTTGACACCAACCGCTTTAACATCGACCCTTGATATAGCCTACGACACAATATAAAGACTCTATTTCGAAGTTCGAACATAACCCAGTTTTTAATAAAATTTATACAGGAACGTCAAGAAAAGCAGTCAAATACAACTAATTATTTAGTTTTTAAAGAGAACAAACGCAAGTATAAGATCAAATTAGTAAAAAAATAAACATATTAAATGTATATATCATATATAAAATGGTTTTATTTATAACAATAACTAATACAATAATAAAATGATAATTATAATATAGATAATAACTATATTAAAATATCTATATGAGTTACTATTCATGGACACTGAAAAAAATTATTAAAAATAGTTGGTATTCATTTTTATAAAAAAAAAAGGTATAATGAATGCGACTTATCGAACAAAAATCAAACTAAATAAACTAAATGGTTTCAAAGCATATAGATTTTAAACTATATCTGATAATATAATGATACCGATATGGTCGTTGTTCGATCGGTATCGATGTATTGGCTTTTTGACACCAACCGCTATAACATCGACACTTGGTATAGCCTACGACACAATATAAAGACTCTATTTCGAAGTTCGAACATAATCCAGTTTTTAATAAAATTTACACAGGAATGTCAAGAAAAGCAGTCAAATACAACTACTTATTTAGTTTTTAAAGAGAATAAACGCAAGTATAAAATCAAATTAGTAAAAAAAATAAACATATTAAATGTATATATCATATATAAAATGGTTTTATTTATAACAATAACTAATACAATAATAAAATGATAATTATAATATAGATAATAACTATATTAAAATATCTATATGAGTTACTATTCATGGACACTGAAAAAAATTATTAAACATAGTTGGTATTCATTTTTATATAAAGGTATAATGAATGCGACTTATCGAACAAAAATCAAACTAAATAAACTAAATGGTTTCAAAGCATATAGATTTTAAACTATATCTGATAATATACTGATACCAATATGGTCGTTGTTCGATCGGTATCGTTGTTCGATCGGTATCGTTGTATTGGCTTTTTTGACACCAACCGCTATAACATCGACACTTGATTTAGCATACGACACAATATAAAGACAGTTCGAACATAACCCAATTTTTAATAAAATTTACACAGGAATGTCAAGAAAAGTAGTCAAATACAACTACTTATTTAGTTTTTAAAGAGAACAAACGCAAGTATAAAATCAAATTAGTAAAAAAATAAACATATTAAATGTATATATCATATATAAAATGGTTTTATTTATAACATTAACTAATATAATAATAAAATGATAATTATAATATAGATAATAACTATATTAAAATATCTATATGAGTTACTATTCATGGATACTTACTGTTAATATAGATAAGGTAGATAATAGTATCGTGTTCAGTAATTAATAAGTATATATTACTATTAAGAAATGATTATATAACTACATCAGTGATTTTATCAATTTGAGTTATTTTCAAATTCCCATATAGATATAAAGGCTACAAAATAAGTAAGGTTCATGGACGCAATGGCATATCCAAAATTTTTATTTACCGGAGACACAATATGAGGCAGGTAATTGGGTCGGATCGAACACAAAAATATTCAAATAACATGGAATATTTTACCTTGAAAAGAAATCATAGCAATAAATTTGTTAAGAATTTTGCCAATACCTTATTTTACATAATTTCCACAAGCATTTAAATATATGATTTTAGGTAAAAATTTTAATCTAAATACACAATTAGTAATCAATACAAGTTACTAATCAGTTTTTAACATACAAAGTTAGGAGCTAACAAAGTAGAGATAACAAAATATTGAAAACAATGATAAGTCTCATAAAGGGTTGGAAAAACGATTGCATTAAAAAGGTTAAAATAATACATAACTTTATTTAGGAAAAGTAATGTAAAAATAAATCCAATTTAATGGGTCAGGACACACAAAAGTAATGCCAAAACAGAGGCAAAACTATGCCTCTCAACTTCATGTGGCTTAAACCGGTATAAAAGTTACAAAAATCATACAGCATTTTCCAATTTAAGATGAATCTAGAGTGGACATAGGCCCACCCTACAATTACCTTGTATCCGCCTCAAGATGGATGGACAGTTACTCATAATTGTCGAAGAAAGTGAGTACTGACAGTATATACTCTATTGAAAACTAGACCGTAAGTACTCTATTGAAAACTATCTTTTATGGAAATTACCAAGATCAGTACTCGCAGATTACCCGAGTTATAGTATCTGCCGGTGAATGAATGACGCGTTACCAAAAAAACATGATAGCACAATATATATTATGAGTTAAGTTCACGCACAAAGTGTCTTATCGTACAAAACGTACGAAAGACATGAAAGAGTAAAAAAAAAAAAACGCGCTGACATTTTTGTAATTATCTTCGTAGAGTAATTATCAAAATTAATCTACAAATGATCTTGTAAAGTAATTTTGATCTTGTAGAGTAATTTTATAAAATGTTTTTGTAGGGTAATTTTGATCTTGTAGAGTATCATAATTACTCTACAAATGATCTTGTATGGTAATTTCGATCTTGTAAGGTAATTTTGTAGAGTATCATAATTACTCTACAAAATTTGTAGAGTAATTTTGAATTGTATGTTGTTTGATAAACTTGCAGAGTAATTTTGATATACTTGTAGAGCAATTTTGATGCAGAGTAATTTGTAGAGTAATTTTAATAATTACTATACAAGATCAAAATTACTCTACAAGATGCACTTGTAGTACAAACGATTTTGTAAAGTAATTTTGAATTGTATGTTGTTTGATAAACTTGCAGAGTAATTTTAATACACTTGTAAAGTAATTTTGATGCAACGTAATTTTGATACACTTATAGAGTAATTTCAAAATTACCCTACAAGAACATTTTACAAAAATACTCTACAAGATCATTTGTAGAGTAATTTTGATAATTACTCTACGAGTAAATAATTATGAAAATGCCACCGCGTTTTTTTTATATTTTCACCCTATTCATACGTTTTGTATGATAAGACGTAGGGCTGTAAACGAACAGAACGTTCAGCGAACAGTTCGTGAACCGTTCGGCGGGAAGTTCGTTTATGTTCGTTCGTTTAATAAACGAACGAACATGAACAAGAAAATCCGTTCGATTAGTTAAATGAACGAACATGAACAAATGTCTCGTTCGTTCAATTGTGTTCGTGAACGTTCAGTAAGGTGTTTATGAACATTCGTTCATTTGCGTTCGTTTATGTTCGTATGTTCGTGTTTTAATTACAGATTTTTATACTTTCATATATTTTATCTATACTTTTTATACTATTAAACTTTTATTTATATAATTACCCTAACAATTAAACTAGGAAACCCTCTTTCACTACAAAACAAATGCCATTTTGTGACATACAAAAAATGCCACAAAAGAGCAAAAAAGTGCCACTAAAGACCTCTTTTGAAATGGGCGGCACACAAAAAAAGTGTCGCTAGAAGTGCTGACGCTAAAGCCTTTTAGTGGCACTTTTTCGGTCTGCCGCACAAAGTTTTTAGGCCTTCAGTGGCATTTCTTTTTTTCCACGATATACAAAAAAACTTTTGTGGCACAACTTTTGTGCCTTTAAAAGGTAATATTAGTTACATATTCATACTACTTTTTGTGGCACTTTCATTTGCTACAATATAAAAAAAACTTTTATAACACACATTTTGTGTCAGTAAAATTCTATTTAAATATATTTAATATTTTTAATGACAATTTTTGGCATAAAAATCACATTATTTACAATATAATATACAAATAAAAGTTCATTAAACCTATAAATGTAGACACCATAATATTATAGCTTCCATAATAAGTTTAGTTCAAAACACATTCCAAATGTAAGCAAAACATTGTTGTAACAAGTAACATATTCCAAATTCTAAATGGTTACACGAGTAGTCTAAACGTTCTTTTAGGTGAGAATTTCATGGTCATAAAACTTAGCTCCAAACAAGCCACGAATCTTGTAAACTCTTCCAAGCAAGCCATGAATCTTGTTAAAACATTCTTGTTATCTCTATTCATCCAAACTTCATATGCTATCAACTCTGCCATCAACCATATAATCAAGTATTAGTAATGCTAAATCTATGCTATTAGAAAAAGAAAAGATACACGCTTTAAGCGATATTTATATAAATTAGTGTAGAAACCATATGTAACTAGTACTTTACCCGTCCGGAGGACGGGGTTTTTAATGCCGTAATGACACAAGTATTTGACACACCTCCATTGGCCTTTTTTTTGCAATGTAGAGATAAATTGGAGTTAACTCTGAAAGGATGCCATCGACTAAAACCGTGAAACCAAATGGTCCCAAACTTCCCCTTCGGCTGCACCTAAGCTCGCAGTGGAATCATATTTATCATTGGTTTCACTTGTTGCGTTCAAAATGAACAAATAAGTAAAAAAGGCAAAATGGCATGGGCATGTAAGAGTCAAGCCAGGCCACTTCTGAATTATATATGTAGTTTTAATTTTTGTTTTATATATAGAATTATAAAATTATTAATTACATATGACTTGTTTTTATATATACACAGAGAGAGAGACTATTTAAACAATAAACAAGCTGAACTCGAGCTTTTAAATAGAGCTCAAAATGAGCCAAAGCTCAACTTAGTCACGCCCAGGATCTCCTCATTGTACACCACTACTTTTAGTTAATGAACCATAATCAAACCAAAGGTTGATTGGGTGGTTAAAAAACAGACTATTATTTAAATAATATAATTATTTTAATCATGTTTCATACACTAAACTTTAAAAAAAATGTTTATACTAAATGACCAAATCCAGTTCAAAATGCTCTATACGAATGCTTTGGATATGACCAGAATAGCAGGACAAGGTGTAATTGCTGATGTACACTGTACAAGCGGAGTTGGAAAAGGATCTATGCGAAATAAAATTTAAATAATAATATGGCTTGGTGGTTAGTAAACTTACACGGCAACGCCGTTATCGAGCAAAAGAGCAACACACTCTTTCCTACCATAACCAGCAGCATAATGGAGGGCTGTGTTCTTGTTCTTGCCTAAGGCATCAACCTTGGCTCCAGCCTAAAGAACTTGAGCACATTTCACCTGGGCAAACATTAACCCAAGTGAGCTTATTTCTAACAGGCCAAATGGATAAATTTTAAAACAGTCAAAATGTAAGGAGTTGACCAGGTCGAAAGTCATCCCGAGGTTTGCAAACTGCGTAATACCTCATGAATTATTTTATTTCAAATATTATAATTCCTTATAATAACATTATTGTAATCAAATTTAAAATATTTGATTTAAAACATCTTGAGTGTTCCGAGGTGTCGTGATTTGTTTTGACCCGAACCATAGTTGTTAATAGCGAATAGCGACAAGGGACCTATATGCTACATACCAAATGGCAACAAATAGCGACCGCTATTTTATAAATAGCGATACACTAGCAAAAAAAAATATAAAATTTTTTATATGTATATTATATCAAAATACACCGGTATACATGCTATTTTACATGCATATTTAACAAAACCCTAAAATCTAGCTATATTTAGTTCTATCTATATAAAAAAAATTAAGGTGTCGCTATTCTCGCTAGTTGTCGCTATGACCATAATAGCGACACTACATCGCTTTGCTATATAGCGCGCTATAGCGACCACTATAACACATTTAGTGTAAACATACAAGGTGCTCGAAACACTATTGAAACAGCTTATTGATGCATCAAAACAAAATAAGCAGATACGCAGATTAGATTAATAAACAAGCTCCTTCAAAAAATAAAAAAAGTTCAAGATGATAGATCTTACCTCCCCATATCCACATGCAAAATGCAATTATGTCCTTCCCTCTGCATCTTCTTCATCTTTATCAGCACCAGACTCTAATGCCTTCTTCAAACCCTAATTATTTCACAAAACATTTAAAATAACATATTTTAATATAAGATCATAAAGGCTGGAACATGAAGCAGTTCTTTTAACGGTAAATATAACTAAACAGTTATCTAGTTAAATACATTGTTTGTAGCGGATCAAAATGAATTCTAACCAAAATGGGTTCGGGTTGAAACTTCAAAGTTCAAACATGTTGTCTTGGAAAAAAAAAAGTATAAAAATGGGTTCGGCCAATATATTTGTTTTTATGGTGGATAGAGGCGATGGCAGGCGGTGTCAATCATGACACTAGCAAAGCTAATGATGGAAGTGGAGGATGTGGCGGCGTGGTGTCGGCAGAAGATAGTGATGGTGGGTGGCGTTGGCCAATTTGTACCAATTCTAAGTTAGCAAGATTAAAAGTGGCCAATTTTTATCCATTGGATAATTTAAGTAGGCCTAAATGAACCCATAAGCAAACAAAAATTACACAAATCATCCATTTGTTGAACAATGAATCATGACTATCAGGTGGATTTGTGTTTGTAACTGTGAAAGTGGCAAACAAGTAAAAGAATAACAAGATGTACCACTTTTAAAATAAAAGATAATAAAGAATAAATGAAAATCAAGCTTTTGAAATGCATATTAAGACGTCTCACTATTAGAAGGGGTGGTCGGAACTGATTCACATTATGATCATACATTCGATGATAGTATAGAAAAGTATGTTTGAAGATTGTGTACCTCCACCTCACCAACACTAGCAGTTTGATGAACAATAGACTCATCTTCATTCACTTCTTCAGCTTCACCATCTCCTGAATTTCCAGCAAAAGCAGTAGGGTCTCCCGTAACTGGGAGGCCCATTGTTTCACCCAGCTTTTGTAAAACATCTTTGTCATTCCAGTACCTTCAGTTTAAACATAAATTAAACAGAAAAGACACATCAAAGGAAATCTCAATCTGAAATGAAAAGCGTCCACCTTCGTGCTAAGATTTCTCTAGCAGCGTTCTCATCTCATCAATCTACAAGCAAAAAAGAACACACCAGCATTACAATTTAGCCCACAGCTCAAGTTTTCGGATGAATAATAACTAATGTAGAAATATGAGCATTCAGGTAGTGCAATGCATATAGCTCTGTAATATGATAACCCCAAAATTGTTAAAATTAAGACAAAAAATACAGGGAAAATCATGTATACCATAGCAACAAGCTTTTTGGTAACCTTGTTTCTCATCAATCTCACAACTCTAAATTTACCAGATCCTATATCAACGATAATACAAACAAAATGCAGTTAGAGAAACTTTAAAAATAAAAAGATGTTATCTCATACATGCTTTTTCTTAAACTTGTTCCTTCATGAGCACCAGAGCTCCTATTACAATTTATAATACTACCTGCTTGTAAAATCCGGTATACACATGATAATATACATCATCATACACGAGACAACTTACCATAAATCAACATATTCGCTGGTTGCTTCTAAACTACTCTGCTTCTTTTTCCATTAGAGGGGAAAACTAACACATACATTTCATCAAACACTTTGTAGGCATATAATCTAAACATCATTAATTACATACAATTTCTTAAACTGAACCCCAAAATTAAAACACAAATCAAGATTCATCATAAATTCTAGCACTCATGGTAAAACACAATATTTGGAATGCAGAGTAAAAAAAATGCCTTCAAAATGGCATAACTGCAAATTGCAATAGTGTTGAACAAAGAAGTGCAAATTAAAGTTCAACCGATTGCAAGTTTAGCCATAGAAAGTTCCCTTGGTCGGTCTAGGTCTTGTAGTATTACTTGGAACTCGATTGCCATCCTCGGTCTTCAGTTCTCTCTTGGGTTATACCAAGTTCGACTATCATATACCTAAGATTTGATTCATTTGCAAACAAAACAATGAGAAATATGTGAAAGACAGTTCGATGGTACCTTAATCGCAATCGCAGAGAGCAGTAGCTTGGACCGTCGTACATCGTAGTAGTCCATTGGTTGATCGACTAGAACGAATCGAACAGTGGTAGAGGGGTTGGTTCATCTAGTGGCGCGGTGGTGGTTTGCTAGTGGAGAGAGATTTTGAGGAAGCGAGATTACCAGTGAGTTTAGGGTTAGGGATTTTGAGAAAGCGGGATAAATTGGGCGGGGAAGGGTATTTTGGAATCAATTCAGAATTGAGTGGGGAAAATGGTTGAATTAGCAATAAAATTTTGGGAGGCAAATAAACTTTTTTTTTTAATTTTTAACAAATAGACATATAACTGTCTAGGTGTAACAGAAATTTGTTAAATTTATATATGTGTTTTAAAATTTAAAAATTCTACTTAGAGTGGAGGGTATGGGGGCTGGCCTTGGCCCGGCGCCGCACCCCCACACCGCCCCCCTGTGGTCCATCCCGTCTTCCCCATGACATGATCACATGCATGAAACGAAAATAATTAGATTTTGAATTCTCATATCTAACTCAATAAATAAACAAAGCTATGTTCGGCTTAACACACTTTTTGAGCATTTCATAATCGATATATACTTACTTATGTGCTTCCATGGCAGATATGTATCGATTTCGAAATATTTTTATCCTGCATTTAAAAACAGAAAGTATAGTATAAGGTTTTTATTATTTTGAAACATCAAAATCAACAATCATATAAAAAGCATGAGACATATTTTATATAGTTAAGAAACTATATCCAATTAAGTTGAATGTCTTAAATTGAAGCTTAATCAAGGTAATTAGTTAAGAAACTATATCCAAATATTAATCTGTGGTTTTTTGGTGAGAATGAGAGGGAAATAGATGAGGGGTTAGGGAAATGAGCGGGAATATGAAATGATTTGGGGGGGGGGGGGGGGGGGGGAATTGATTTTTGGTGAAAGAGTAAGAAATTTCTAGGGAAATTGTGAAAATTTTAAAAGAGTTGTTCAAAAATTTTTGTGGCATAGACAAAGTGCCATTAAAACATATAGAAAATTTTGGTGGCATATGCAAAATGCCACTAAAAGCCTTGATTAATGACATAAAAGTTAAATGCCACTAAATGTATGTTTTAAATATCTAAAGTGCCATTAAAAACAAAAATTAGTGGCACAAAACCTAAATGCCATTAAAAATGTGTGCCACTAGATGGCTTTTTTTTTTGTAGTGTTTCACCTTGTTCATGCACCATTTCCCTTTCTTTTCTCATTATTTACATTGACGAATATGATCTACCTCCGTTCCACAATAAGGGATTCAAGTTCTAGTGCTACTCTCTGGGCCATCCACCTTTATCCTTCATCGCGTCCGCCAAATTTATTTGTGTTCGCTTGTGTTCGTGAACCGTTTGTGAACACGTTCATTTCCTTAGTGAACGAACACGAGCATAAAATCTCGTTCGGTAAGTGTTCATGAACCGTTCGTGAACACATTTACTTCCTTAACGAACGAACACGAACAAGGCCTCGTTCGTGTTCGTTCGGTTCGTTTACAGCCCTAGATAAGAGTATTTGTATTTGATCTTTTTTCTATATATTAAAACACAACTACTTATTACACTACCAATTATCCCCTCCATTTTCATTTTTAATTACACTTAGGGGCTGTTTGTTTACCTCTTAATGAGGCTCTTAATGGTTCAGATCTCTTACTGGTTCAGCACTTAATTTCAGACTGTTTGTTTCACGAGCAGATGTCTGAATGGTTCAAACATTTGCCTCTGAATGGTTAAGATTTATACAGAGCCTGAATGGTTCAAATCTCTAATCTGAATTGGTCAAATATTTACCTATGAACGGTTAAGCATTATACATGTTCTTAATGGTTCTGACCTCTTACTGGTTTAACACTTAATGGTTTAGACCTCTTACTGGTTCAGCACTTAATGGTTTAGACCTCTAACTAGTTCAACACTTAACCATTCAGATGTTGCCAATCACCTTCTTACCTATTTAACTCTTCTTCTTTATGGCATTTAACTAATTTACTCCTTAAAAAAACATTTGAAACCATCTCACAACTTTTTTTTAACCACTAAGGGGCTGTTTGGTAACATCTGAATGGTTAAGTGCTGAACCAGTAAGAAGTCTGAACCATTAAGTGCTGAACCAGTAAAAGGTTTGAACCATTAAGAGCTTGTATAATGCTTAACCATTCAGAGGCAAATGTCTGACCAATTCAAATTGTGGGTCTTAACCATTCAGACTCTGTATAAATCTTAACCATTCAGAGGCAAATGTCTGAACCATTCAGACAGCTGCTCGTGAAACAAACAGTCTGAACAATTAAGTGTTGAATCAGTAAGAGGTCTAAACCATTAAGAAGCTCATTAAGAGGTAAACAAACAACCCCTAAGGTTTTGATTCTTACACTTTTGCCTCGCTCAAGTTCATTTAGTTTTTTTAAGTCAATTTACATTCTTACCCCTTGAGTTCTTATAAATTTATCAAACGTCTCTCCTGAACTCTAATAAAGTAATATTTACCATTTTTAAAATGTTTTACACTAGTACAGTGCTACAGTATATTTTTTTTTGAAGTTCCAGATTAATTCCTTATACTTAAATTATATAGGCATTTAACCCAATACTTTTGTTTTCCTCTTTGTTTGTTAGTTTTTATACAACTAAATTCGTAATATAATTTTTCTAAAAAATGGACCAAGCCAGTACCAAAAAAAAAAGTTTAATAATTTTCTTTTACGTTATCTAAAATTGATGTTTTAAAACCGGTCATTATTACTAATTAGAACAAGTTAGTTTTGAATATATATTGTAATGTAATATAGTAGCTTAAAACTTATCTTTACCATTTGAATCGTATGTGGATTCCCTGCTGCAAAACGTGGCGAAGAAATACTAGATTTTTTTAACATATACATCATAATATATCTTGGAGTTAATTGCCATTTTCGCCCCTGAGGTTTGGGCACATTTGTCATTTTCGTCCAAAATGACAGTTTGGTACCATTTTGCCCCTGAGGTTTGGGCACATTTGCCATTTTCGTCCAAAATGACGTTTAAAAACCATTTTGCCCCTCACGTTTGGCCATTTTTGCCATTTTCATCCAAATCTCTAACCTAGTTAAAAAGTTCTGTTAAATGATAATTTTTTTAATTTAATTTTTTATATTTACTCTATAAAATACAATTGTTTAATTTAATTTTTTAAAAAGTTCTCTAACATAATTGTTTATTATATTTTATAGAGTAAATATAAAAAATTAAAGAGTTAATTACCGTTTCGACCCGTACCGTTTCGAGCCGAACCGTTTCGACGCGAACCGTTTCGACCCGTACCGTTTCGACGCGAACCGTTTCGACGCGAACCGTTTCGACGCGAACCGTTTCGACCCGTACCGTTTCGACGCGAACCGTTTCGACGCGAACCGTTTCGACGCGAACCGTTTCGACGCGAACCGTTTCGACCCGTACCGTTTTGAGCCGAACCGTTTCGACCCGTACCGTTTCGACCCGTACCGTTTCGACCCGTACCGTTTCGACCCGTACCGTTTCGAACCCGTACCGTTTCGAGCCGAACCGTTTCGACGCGAACCGTTTCGACCCGTGCCGTTTCGCCCCGTACCGTTTCGAGCCGAACCGTTTCGACGCGAACCGTTTCGAGCCGAACCGTTTCGACCCGTACCGTTTCGAACCCGAACCGTTTCGACGCGAACCGTTTCGACCCGTACCGTTTCGACCCGTACGGGTTCGAAACGGTACGGGTCGAAACGGTACGGGTCGAAACGGTACGGGTCGAAACGGTTAGGGTCGAAACGGTTCGCGTCGAAACGGTACGGCTCGAAACGGTTCGCGTCGAAACGGTTCGCGTCGAAACGGTTCGCGTCGAAACGGTACGGGTCGAAACGGTTCGGCTCGAAACGGTTCGCGTCGAAACGGTTCGGCGCGAAACGGTACGGGTCGAAACGGTACGGGTCGAAACGGTTCGCGTCGAAACGGTTCGCGTCGAAACGGTACGGGTCGAAACGGTTCGCGTCGAAACGGTACGGGTCGAAACGGTTCGCGTCGAAACGGTTCGCGTCGAAACGGTTCGCGTCGAAACGGTTCGCCTCGAAACGGTACGGGTCGAAACAACGGTTCGCGTCGAAACGGTACAGGTCGAAACGGTTCGCGTCGAAACGGTTCGGCTCGAAACGGTACGGGTCGAAACGGTAATTAACTCTTTAATTTTTTATATTTACTCTATAAAATATAATAAACAATTATGTTAGAGAACTTTTTAAAAAATTAAATTAAACAATTGTATTTTATAGAGTAAATATAAAAAATTAAATAAAAAAAATCTCATTTAACAGAACTTTTTAACTAGGTTAGAGATTTGGATGAAAATGGCAAAAATGGCCAAACGTGAGGGGCAAAATGGTTTTTAAACGTCATTTTGGACGAAAATGGCAAATGTGCCCAAACCTCAGGGGCAAAATGGTACCAAACTGTCATTTTGGACGAAAATGGCAAATGTGCCCAAACCTCAGGGGCGAAAATGGCAATTAACTCTGTATCTTGACTATTTAAAGTGGTGGAGGGCTTGCATTTCTCTTGAGAGATGCAGGTTCGACTCTCACTTGGTGCAGAGTGAGGCACTGGTGGGCAATGATAGGGGACCCAGGGAAACCTGGGTTGGATCCTTGAACCAAACAGGTTTTACCGGTAATTTCACCGTCGTGCCTACTGATGCGTGCGAAGTGTCGTATATATTAGGTGTATATTTTAAGCCCTTTTTAACACTTATTTTAGCCAAGTTTTAAATTTATAAAACACGATATTTCACTAACACTAAACACACATATGGGCAAGTGCACCCATCGTTGAGTGTAGTATAGCGTTGGTAAGATACCGAGGTCGTCCAAGGACACAAGAGCTTTTAGTACCGGTTTATCCTCAACGTCTAACCAAAATAAAAAGTTTAGAAAAAAAAGTTTTGAACTAAGAAAAATAAAACTAACTAAAATGCTGAAAATAAAAATAAAAAACAGATAGACAAGATGAATCACTTGGTTCCGACTCGTATCTAGTATAACCTTTGATTATTTCCGCACTTTTGCACATAATTAAGAGATTATCTTAGTTATTGTAGTAGGCCCCTCTTTTGAAGGTGACGTTACCCTCACCCCAGTAGTTTGAGTCAGCAGGGATACAATCCTAAAGGGGTGGATTATTGGAAGATAATGAATTAAGTTATTAATGCAGTATTGTGGTAGGCCCCGCTTTTGGCGGTGACGTTACCCTCGGCTAAGTAGTCTGAGTCAGCAGGGATACAGTCCTAAATAGCCGGGTTATAGTATTAATAGTAGTTAACTTATGAGGGGATCAAAGAGTTTGGACCCCCGCCATCCAATACCGTGAAGTATTGAAGGAGGTCCTACTAAATTTGACCCAGGTCCATTGCAGGACCTCTAAACGCTGAACAATGGCAAGACCTTTACCAAACCGTTCCCTTAACCCCCTACCAGGTAGCCAACATACCTCCATATAGACCGTGGAGATACGAATGGTGAAAATCCTTTATTTTATATAGACAGTAAAATAATGCCAAGACACCACGGACAAACGATAAGGAAAGATCACCTTCAACATAAGTAACTAGTTATTAAAGTCATTAATACAAAACCAAATAAAAAGTGCAAAAGATTAGAAATAAAAAGTATTATACTAGACACTTTGTCTTCACCAAGTGATGTAAGAGACTTAGGCAAACATGGCCTTGATTGTCAAGAACTCTTACGATCAATCTTGGATCCCGAGACGACTCACACACTCTATGATGGACAATGGATGATGGTGGTGGATGATGGTGTTGTGATGGTGGTGGGTGGTGGATGAAGTGTGAGAGAGGTGGTGTGCCAAGGGATGAGATGAAATGAATCCAAGCACTCCTATTTATAGGCTGAACAGAGAGCTGGACACGGCCCCGTGTCCGCTGGGCACGGCCCCGTGTCCGTCTGACACTCTCTCTCCTCATTAATTGTAATTCGCAATTACAATAAATGCGCCTGCTGTACTTTCGACACGCCCCCGTGTCCGCTGAGCACGGCCCCGTGATGGGCAATAGAAGCTTCTATAGATTTGTCTTTTCTGCTGCTTCTTGGGCACGGCCCCGTGCTGGCTGAGCACGGGGCGTGTTCAGCCTTCTGTTTTCTCTATTTTGCTTTGAAAGGTGTCGTTGAGGGTTCGGGCAGTCCACTAATGTTCCTTTTCTTGTATTTATGTTGGATTTAGCTGTCTTTTTGCTTCTTTTGCGTTTTTGAGCTCATTTAATCCTGAAAATACAAAAGGAAGACAAAAACACTCTTTTTCCAATATTAGTACTAAAAAAGGGTTAGTTTTATGCCTTATTTGATGTAATTTATATGTTGCATTTTACACACATCAAATACCCCCACACTTGAACTTTTGCTTGTCCTCAAGCAAAACTCTCTAATATGTGGCTTACACTCCCAAATGGAATAGGTAGAAGAGAAGGTTTTGGGCTTGTCGTAGAGTGTCGGGATTTCCAAGATCTTTTTGGATTTTATTTTTATTTATTTACACTCCTATTCGTAATGATTTATTTAGAACTGTTCATAAAAGAAATTACTTATTTGGGCATAACATGCCTTTTTTTTTAAATTCTATTTATATACAAGTTCACATACCTCGCGGGGAAATCACTCACACTCGGCCGAAAGTGTATTTTTAGTGAATCACTCGAGAGCGGCACGGAACTTATTCCTACCATAGGCTTGCCAAGAAAACAATCCTCCTCCTTTTTAACTTTTATACCTTTGTAGATATCAAGAGGACTTTGTGGGTTAAGGGTTGGCTAGGGTTAAAGGTAGGTGGTTGGGTTAGTGGTTAGTAGAGAAAAGGGCTAAAAAGCGTAACAAGTGTCGGTTTTCGCATTTTTGCAACTTTTTATTTTTAATGAAGCTTTTATTCAAACAAAGTTATTTTTGATTACTTTGTTTGTTTATTTTCTTTTTGCTTCATTATTATCAACATTTTTTTTTTCAACGAAGAACCGAACTTGTTACTAAAATAAATGGTAAAAATTGAAAAAGGTTTTGGTGGGTAAAAGGGTTTTGTTTTTTTTTTTTTTTTTTTTTGGGTGATGAAACGAAAAGGTTTAGGCTCAAAGGGGCTAACTAGGGGGATTTTTGGGTAGGTGGTAAAAAAAAAGAAAAATAATGGTGTAGAAATGAAAAAGGTTAGTCCTAATGCCTCTATCATTTACTTACTCGGGTTTAAGTTGATAAGGACCGGGAATGTATTGTCATGGCAAGTTCTAGAGTCGTAAGAACCAAGCGGCTATTCACACAAGAAACGAAAAATGAGCATTTAGTCAAATGATATGTAATTGTGTGCTCAATAAAGGCTCAAAACTCACTTTTGTGGGAATGGGTTTTTATGTGATCAAGTATATATAATCAAATTTTAAATAAGTTTGTCATGCCTTTTCATAATTTTCTTATGTTGGTTCTTTTTATCACTACGCTATCGGTTGTAAATTTGTAAAAATATAACCTTTTTGAGAACTTGAATTTCCCGAGTTAAACCTAGACGAGTAAAAAAAATGAAATTTTTGAAAAAATTTGGGGTGATTAGCGGTTCCAATAGAGTTTTGTGTAAGGCTTGTATTTAGGACTTGCAAAATTCAAGGTTTTAGCATCCCCCCCACACTTAAATTACACATTGTCCTCAATGTGTCCCAAAAATAAATTTTTAGGTTGATTAGATGTGTAAAATAGTGTTCAAAAAGCAAAAATTTGTGTTACTGGGCACTGAACACGGCCCCGTGTTATCCGGGCACGGCCCCGTGTTCAAGTGCCAGTAACAAAATTGAAATAAGAGAAACAGAGGTCTGGACACGGGGGCGTGTTGGGTGAACACGGCCCGTGTCCAGTTACCTGTACTGGGCGTTTTCTGCAGGTGGTTCGACACGGGGCCGTGTTGGTTGGGCACGGCCCGTGTTGAACCTTCTGAAATGGAGAAAATTGTCGGGTTGCCTCGTTCTTGTGCATGGGATCATTTTTCTCGTTCCCCTTTTCATCCTTTACCGCCATGAGTGTGTTTTATTTATTTTAAACCATCCAAACCTTAAAACCATCATTTCATTTCATCATAGAGAGAACTTACATAATCCTAAATTAAACTAGATAAAACAAAGAAATAACAAACCATGGAGTCCTAGCCTTTACTTTATTTTAATTTAGCAAAATTTCCAAGAAATAATCAATCTTGGTTAAACAAGGCCTTTGTGAACTCCTTCTTCCGAATGCGGCTCTCCTTAAATGTCGGCGAGCCATTCTTCTACCTCCCTTGGAAGGAGAAAAGAAGGCTCATTGGCATTAGTTTGAGGAGTTTCAACTTCCACCGGGATCTCTTGTTGGTGTTCCATGGGAGGTTCTGCCGGAAAGTCTTCCCACCCGGTAGGGTTGTTGATTCCGAGAGCCAGGTTCCAATCCTGCTGAGGAAGGACTGGTTCCATTGGAGGTGCTACAAGAATATTTAACCTCTGGTGCAAGAGGTTAATTTCTTGGAAGCTGCTTTCAAGTCCCATCGTAAGATCGTTAATACGGTCGATAAGGACCTCCTCTACTGAAGTCATTTCGTCGAGAGCCTCCCTTAATGCTATCACATAGTGCACAAGTGTAGCTTCAATGGAGGGTCTTCTTCCTCTGCGGCTGTTTGACGAATGTACAGAAGATGTATCGCTGTTTTCACTCGACATCCTACGAAAAATAAACTAAAAATAGTTTATTTAATGAAACAGTGACCGGACACGGCCCCGTGCTCACTGAGCACGGCCCCGTGTTCATCTTTCTGCAGAGTTTTGGAACAAGGAAACTTGGAGTTTTAAGTTATTTTCTGAACGTTGTGGGGCCTTTTTGGTTATTAATAACTTAAAACAATGTTTCATAACATGTTTTTACCAAGATTCTTTGAACAAAACTCATTTATCCCTACCATAGAGTTGGAGGAATTCCATACTTTCAATGGTAGCTCTTGGAGAAAGATGAAGAAAAAGGAAATTACTAAAAGAGGAAGGGACAAGATGGGTTGTTGGAACCTTCTTTTAGACTTACCTAGGATAGTTTGAGAGAAGATTCCTGCAAATCTCTGCCCCAAGTTGGTCCAAATGTGCAGAATTCTTGGCTGCATTTATAGAAAATGACAGCAACCTGGACACGGCCCCGTGTTCATTGGACACGGCCCCGTGTTCAGGTGGAGTTCTGACACAGTTTGTCCGTATTCTGACGTACTGATCAAAAAGGAATCTTTCGATGGACACGGGGGCGTGTTGACTGGGCACGGCCCCGTGTCTAGGGACTGTTTTATGAAGTTGTCTAGTTTTTTAAGGAACTTGTTAGTATCGGGTGGCTCCTGACTGGTCGGAACAACCCCAAAGTGCCTAATATACCTTAATTGTCCTAGACTAAGGCGAGAACGCAAGAGGTTGTCGGTGAGGGTAATTCCTATTTTCATTCTAGGCGGACAAGTCCAACCCTTTTCCGGGCTCTTGTTAAAGAAGGTATATGCCGAATCGCTCAGGTCTATGTATGCACCGAACGAAGTCGATGGTGAGTCCTTCACGGCACAATCGACACAGGGACGACTATCGTCCAAGTCTTTGCTAGGTACGAAGGTATTTTCGGGAGCAACGAGGTTGTCGGAATGCGGTTCCGACATTTCTTCATGGGTATCGTCTTGGGGTGGATCAATAAAATCCTTCCCAAGCTCTTCTATCCATTTCAGAATTAGCTCTTCTAGTTGAAATAACTCACTAAGGAGCATTTCCCCTAGAATATCTGGCTGGGCGCATTCGAGGGAGAAATAGTGCTTATTTTTACTTTCGCCCCTCTTAAGGTTGTGAGAAGATGGTGGGTCCATGTAGTGGGGCCTATAATTTAGGAAGTAACATTTTACTTCTTCATGTTCACCACCACATAATTGACACCACTTACCATAAGAGTGCCGAAAGTAAAAATAATTACTATCACTCATGTTTATGTCAGAAATTACCAACCGTCGGGATCTAACGGTTCTGTTTTCAGTAACTGAAACTTGGGCACGGGGGCGTGTTGAGTGGACACGGCCCCGTGTTCAGCTTACTGTCTGATGTAAAACAGGATTGCCAGTTCCAATGATTGAGCACGGGGGCGTGTTCAGCGGGCACGGTCCGTGCTGAGCTCTGCAGAAGCTGAAAAACTAAGAAAATCCTAAAAAAAATAGAAAGAAAAATAAACGATGATTAGGCCGTTGATTCCTAACTTTCTTAAAATCCTTGTGTCCCCGGCAACGGCGCCAAAAACTTGATGCGTGCGAAGTGTCGTATATATTAGGTGTATATTTTAAGCCCTTTTTAACACTTATTTTAGCCAAGTTTTAAATTTATAAAACACGATATTTCACTAACACTAAACACACATATGGGCAAGTGCACCCATCGTTGAGTGTAGTATAGCGTTGGTAAGATACCGAGGTCGTCCAAGGACACAAGAGCTTTTAGTACCGGTTTATCCTCAACGTCTAACCAAAATAAAAAGTTTAGAAAAAAAAGTTTTGAACTAAGAAAAATAAAACTAACTAAAATGCTGAAAATAAAAATAAAAATAAAAAACAGATAGACAAGATGAATCACTTGGTTCCGACTCGTATCTAGTATAACCTTTGATTATTTCCGCACTTTTGCACATAATTAAGAGATTATCTTAGTTATTGTAGTAGGCCCCTCTTTTGAAGGTGACGTTACCCTCACCCCAGTAGTTTGAGTCAGCAGGGATACAATCCTAAAGGGGTGGATTATTGGAAGATAATGAATTAAGTTATTAATGCAGTATTGTGGTAGGCCCCGCTTTTGGTGGTGACGTTACCCTCGGCTAAGTAGTCTGAGTCAGCAGGGATACAGTCCTAAATAGCCGGGTTATAGTATTAATAGTAGTTAACTTATGAGGGGATCAAAGAGTTTGGACCCCCGCCATCCAATACCGTGAAGTATTGAAGGAGGTCCTACTAAATTTGACCCAGGTCCATTGCAGGACCTCTAAACGCTGAACAATGGCAAGACCTTTACCAAACCGTTCCCTTAACCCCCTACCAGGTAGCCAACATACCTCCATATAGACCGTGGAGATACGAATGGTGAAAATCCTTTATTTTATATAGACAGTAAAATAATGCCAAGACACCACGGACAAACGATAAGGAAAGATCACCTTCAACATAAGTAACTAGTTATTAAAGTCATTAATACAAAACCAAATAAAAAGTGCAAAAGATTAGAAATAAAAAGTATTATACTAGACACTTTGTCTTCACCAAGTGATGTAAGAGACTTAGGCAAACATGGCCTTGATTGTCAAGAACTCTTACGATCAATCTTGGATCCCGAGACGACTCACACACTCTATGATGGACAATGGATGATGGTGGTGGATGATGGTGTTGTGATGGTGGTGGGTGGTGGATGAAGTGTGAGAGAGGTGGTGTGCCAAGGGATGAGATGAAATGAATCCAAGCACTCCTATTTATAGGCTGAACAGAGAGCTGGACACGGCCCCGTGTCCGCTGGGCACGGCCCCGTGTCCGTCTGACACTCTCTCTCCTCATTAATTGTAATTCGCAATTACAATAAATGCGCCTGCTGTACTTTCGACACGCCCCCGTGTCCGCTGAGCACGGCCCCGTGATGGGCAATAGAAGCTTCTATAGATTTGTCTTTTCTGCTGCTTCTTGGGCACG
This sequence comes from Helianthus tuberosus, assembly GCA_030545235.1. Classification (NCBI taxonomy): domain Eukaryota; kingdom Viridiplantae; phylum Streptophyta; class Magnoliopsida; order Asterales; family Asteraceae; genus Helianthus; species Helianthus tuberosus. The sequence continues at coordinate 112,539 of JARYGA010031768.1, forward strand.
GCCCCGTGCTGGCTGAGCACGGGGCGTGTTCAGCCTTCTGTTTTCTCTATTTTGCTTTGAAAGGTGTCGTTGAGGGTTCGGGCAGTCCACTAATGTTCCTTTTCTTGTATTTATGTTGGATTTAGCTGTCTTTTTGCTTCTTTTGCGTTTTTGAGCTCATTTAATCCTGAAAATACAAAAGGAAGACAAAAACACTCTTTTTCCAATATTAGTACTAAAAAAGGGTTAGTTTTATGCCTTATTTGATGTAATTTATATGTTGCATTTTACACACATCAAATACCCCCACACTTGAACTTTTGCTTGTCCTCAAGCAAAACTCTCTAATATGTGGCTTACACTCCCAAATGGAATAGGTAGAAGAGAAGGTTTTGGGCTTGTCGTAGAGTGTCGGGATTTCCAAGATCTTTTTGGATTTTATTTTTATTTATTTACACTCCTATTCGTAATGATTTATTTAGAACTGTTCATAAAAGAAATTACTTATTTGGGCATAACATGCCTTTTTTTTTAAATTCTATTTATATACAAGTTCACATACCTCGCGGGGAAATCACTCACACTCGGCCGAAAGTGTATTTTTAGTGAATCACTCGAGAGCGGCACGGAACTTATTCCTACCATAGGCTTGCCAAGAAAACAATCCTCCTCCTTTTTAACTTTTATACCTTTGTAGATATCAAGAGGACTTTGTGGGTTAAGGGTTGGCTAGGGTTAAAGGTAGGTGGTTGGGTTAGTGGTTAGTAGAGAAAAGGGCTAAAAAGCGTAACAAGTGTCGGTTTTCGCATTTTTGCAACTTTTTATTTTTAATGAAGCTTTTATTCAAACAAAGTTATTTTTGATTACTTTGTTTGTTTATTTTCTTTTTGCTTCATTATTATCAACATTTTTTTTTTCAACGAAGAACCGAACTTGTTACTAAAATAAATGGTAAAAATTGAAAAAGGTTTTGGTGGGTAAAAGGGTTTTGTTTTTTTTTTTTTTTTTTTGGGTGATGAAACGAAAAGGTTTAGGCTCAAAGGGGCTAACTAGGGGGATTTTTGGGTAGGTGGTAAAAAAAAAGAAAAATAATGGTGTAGAAATGAAAAAGGTTAGTCCTAATGCCTCTATCATTTACTTACTCGGGTTTAAGTTGATAAGGACCGGGAATGTATTGTCATGGCAAGTTCTAGAGTCGTAAGAACCAAGCGGCTATTCACACAAGAAACGAAAAATGAGCATTTAGTCAAATGATATGTAATTGTGTGCTCAATAAAGGCTCAAAACTCACTTTTGTGGGAATGGGTTTTTATGTGATCAAGTATATATAATCAAATTTTAAATAAGTTTGTCATGCCTTTTCATAATTTTCTTATGTTGGTTCTTTTTATCACTACGCTATCGGTTGTAAATTTGTAAAAATATAACCTTTTTGAGAACTTGAATTTCCCGAGTTAAACCTAGACGAGTAAAAAAAATGAAATTTTTGAAAAAATTTGGGGTGATTAGCGGTTCCAATAGAGTTTTGTGTAAGGCTTGTATTTAGGACTTGCAAAATTCAAGGTTTTAGCATCCCCCCCACACTTAAATTACACATTGTCCTCAATGTGTCCCAAAAATAAATTTTTAGGTTGATTAGATGTGTAAAATAGTGTTCAAAAAGCAAAAATTTGTGTTACTGGGCACTGAACACGGCCCCGTGTTATCCGGGCACGGCCCCGTGTTCAAGTGCCAGTAACAAAATTGAAATAAGAGAAACAGAGGTCTGGACACGGGGGCGTGTTGGGTGAACACGGCCCGTGTCCAGTTACCTGTACTGGGCGTTTTCTGCAGGTGGTTCGACACGGGGCCGTGTTGGTTGGGCACGGCCCGTGTTGAACCTTCTGAAATGGAGAAAATTGTCGGGTTGCCTCGTTCTTGTGCATGGGATCATTTTTCTCGTTCCCCTTTTCATCCTTTACCGCCATGAGTGTGTTTTATTTATTTTAAACCATCCAAACCTTAAAACCATCATTTCATTTCATCATAGAGAGAACTTACATAATCCTAAATTAAACTAGATAAAACAAAGAAATAACAAACCATGGAGTCCTAGCCTTTACTTTATTTTAATTTAGCAAAATTTCCAAGAAATAATCAATCTTGGTTAAACAAGGCCTTTGTGAACTCCTTCTTCCGAATGCGGCTCTCCTTAAATGTCGGCGAGCCATTCTTCTACCTCCCTTGGAAGGAGAAAAGAAGGCTCATTGGCATTAGTTTGAGGAGTTTCAACTTCCACCGGGATCTCTTGTTGGTGTTCCATGGGAGGTTCTGCCGGAAAGTCTTCCCACCCGGTAGGGTTGTTGATTCCGAGAGCCAGGTTCCAATCCTGCTGAGGAAGGACTGGTTCCATTGGAGGTGCTACAAGAATATTTAACCTCTGGTGCAAGAGGTTAATTTCTTGGAAGCTGCTTTCAAGTCCCATCGTAAGATCGTTAATACGGTCGATAAGGACCTCCTCTACTGAAGTCATTTCGTCGAGAGCCTCCCTTAATGCTATCACATAGTGCACAAGTGTAGCTTCAATGGAGGGTCTTCTTCCTCTGCGGCTGTTTGACGAATGTACAGAAGATGTATCGCTGTTTTCACTCGACATCCTACGAAAAATAAACTAAAAATAGTTTATTTAATGAAACAGTGACCGGACACGGCCCCGTGCTCACTGAGCACGGCCCCGTGTTCATCTTTCTGCAGAGTTTTGGAACAAGGAAACTTGGAGTTTTAAGTTATTTTCTGAACGTTGTGGGGCCTTTTTGGTTATTAATAACTTAAAACAATGTTTCATAACATGTTTTTACCAAGATTCTTTGAACAAAACTCATTTATCCCTACCATAGAGTTGGAGGAATTCCATACTTTCAATGGTAGCTCTTGGAGAAAGATGAAGAAAAAGGAAATTACTAAAAGAGGAAGGGACAAGATGGGTTGTTGGAACCTTCTTTTAGACTTACCTAGGATAGTTTGAGAGAAGATTCCTGCAAATCTCTGCCCCAAGTTGGTCCAAATGTGCAGAATTCTTGGCTGCATTTATAGAAAATGACAGCAACCTGGACACGGCCCCGTGTTCATTGGACACGGCCCCGTGTTCAGGTGGAGTTCTGACACAGTTTGTCCGTATTCTGACGTACTGATCAAAAAGGAATCTTTCGATGGACACGGGGGCGTGTTGACTGGGCACGGCCCCGTGTCTAGGGACTGTTTTATGAAGTTGTCTAGTTTTTTAAGGAACTTGTTAGTATCGGGTGGCTCCTGACTGGTCGGAACAACCCCAAAGTGCCTAATATACCTTAATTGTCCTAGACTAAGGCGAGAACGCAAGAGGTTGTCGGTGAGGGTAATTCCTATTTTCATTCTAGGCGGACAAGTCCAACCCTTTTCCGGGCTCTTGTTAAAGAAGGTATATGCCGAATCGCTCAGGTCTATGTATGCACCGAACGAAGTCGATGGTGAGTCCTTCACGGCACAATCGACACAGGGACGACTATCGTCCAAGTCTTTGCTAGGTACGAAGGTATTTTCGGGAGCAACGAGGTTGTCGGAATGCGGTTCCGACATTTCTTCATGGGTATCGTCTTGGGGTGGATCAATAAAATCCTTCCCAAGCTCTTCTATCCATTTCAGAATTAGCTCTTCTAGTTGAAATAACTCACTAAGGAGCATTTCCCCTAGAATATCTGGCTGGGCGCATTCGAGGGAGAAATAGTGCTTATTTTTACTTTCGCCCCTCTTAAGGTTGTGAGAAGATGGTGGGTCCATGTAGTGGGGCCTATAATTTAGGAAGTAGCATTTTACTTCTTCATGTTCACCACCACATAATTGACACCACTTACCATAAGAGTGCCGAAAGTAAAAATAATTACTATCACTCATGTTTATGTCAGAAATTACCAACCGTCGGGATCTAACGGTTCTGTTTTCAGTAACTGAAACTTGGGCACGGGGGCGTGTTGAGTGGACACGGCCCCGTGTTCAGCTTACTGTCTGATGTAAAACAGGATTGCCAGTTCCAATGATTGAGCACGGGGGCGTGTTCAGCGGGCACGGTCCGTGCTGAGCTCTGCAGAAGCTGAAAAACTAAGAAAATCCTAAAAAAAATAGAAAGAAAAATAAACGATGATTAGGCCGTTGATTCCTAACTTTCTTAAAATCCTTGTGTCCCCGGCAACGGCGCCAAAAACTTGATGCGTGCGAAGTGTCGTATATATTAGGTGTATATTTTAAGCCCTTTTTAACACTTATTTTAGCCAAGTTTTAAATTTATAAAACACGATATTTCACTAACACTAAACACACATATGGGCAAGTGCACCCATCGTTGAGTGTAGTATAGCGTTGGTAAGATACCGAGGTCGTCCAAGGACACAAGAGCTTTTAGTACCGGTTTATCCTCAACGTCTAACCAAAATAAAAAGTTTAGAAAAAAAAGTTTTGAACTAAGAAAAATAAAACTAACTAAAATGCTGAAAATAAAAATAAAAATAAAAAACAGATAGACAAGATGAATCACTTGGTTCCGACTCGTATCTAGTATAACCTTTGATTATTTCCGCACTTTTGCACATAATTAAGAGATTATCTTAGTTATTGTAGTAGGCCCCTCTTTTGAAGGTGACGTTACCCTCACCCCAGTAGTTTGAGTCAGCAGGGATACAATCCTAAAGGGGTGGATTATTGGAAGATAATGAATTAAGTTATTAATGCAGTATTGTGGTAGGCCCCGCTTTTGGCGGTGACGTTACCCTCGGCTAAGTAGTCTGAGTCAGCAGGGATACAGTCCTAAATAGCCGGGTTATAGTATTAATAGTAGTTAACTTATGAGGGGATCAAAGAGTTTGGACCCCCGCCATCCAATACCGTGAAGTATTGAAGGAGGTCCTACTAAATTTGACCCAGGTCCATTGCAGGACCTCTAAACGCTGAACAATGGCAAGACCTTTACCAAACCGTTCCCTTAACCCCCTACCAGGTAGCCAACATACCTCCATATAGACCGTGGAGATACGAATGGTGAAAATCCTTTATTTTATATAGACAGTAAAATAATGCCAAGACACCACGGACAAACGATAAGGAAAGATCACCTTCAACATAAGTAACTAGTTATTAAAGTCATTAATACAAAACCAAATAAAAAGTGCAAAAGATTAGAAATAAAAAGTATTATACTAGACACTTTGTCTTCACCAAGTGATGTAAGAGACTTAGGCAAACATGGCCTTGATTGTCAAGAACTCTTACGATCAATCTTGGATCCCGAGACGACTCACACACTCTATGATGGACAATGGATGATGGTGGTGGATGATGGTGTTGTGATGGTGGTGGGTGGTGGATGAAGTGTGAGAGAGGTGGTGTGCCAAGGGATGAGATGAAATGAATCCAAGCACTCCTATTTATAGGCTGAACAGAGAGCTGGACACGGCCCCGTGTCCGCTGGGCACGGCCCCGTGTCCGTCTGACACTCTCTCTCCTCATTAATTGTAATTCGCAATTACAATAAATGCGCCTGCTGTACTTTCGACACGCCCCCGTGTCCGCTGAGCACGGCCCCGTGATGGGCAATAGAAGCTTCTATAGATTTGTCTTTTCTGCTGCTTCTTGGGCACGGCCCCGTGCTGGCTGAGCACGGGGCGTGTTCAGCCTTCTGTTTTCTCTATTTTGCTTTGAAAGGTGCCGTTGAGGGTTCGGGCAGTCCACTAATGTTCCTTTTCTTGTATTTATGTTGGATTTAGCTGTCTTTTTGCTTCTTTTGCGTTTTTGAGCTCATTTAATCCTGAAAATACAAAAGGAAGACAAAAACACTCTTTTTCCAATATTAGTACTAAAAAAGGGTTAGTTTTATGCCTTATTTGATGTAATTTATATGTTGCATTTTACACACATCAAATACCCCCACACTTGAACTTTTGCTTGTCCTCAAGCAAAACTCTCTAATATGTGGCTTACACTCCCAAATGGAATAGGTAGAAGAGAAGGTTTTGGGCTTGTCGTAGAGTGTCGGGATTTCCAAGATCTTTTTGGATTTTATTTTTATTTATTTACACTCCTATTCGTAATGATTTATTTAGAACTGTTCATAAAAGAAATTACTTATTTGGGCATAACATGCCTTTTTTTTTAAATTCTATTTATATACAAGTTCACATACCTCGCGGGGAAATCACTCACACTCGGCCGAAAGTGTATTTTTAGTGAATCACTCGAGAGCGGCACGGAACTTATTCCTACCATAGGCTTGCCAAGAAAACAATCCTCCTCCTTTTTAACTTTTATACCTTTGTAGATATCAAGAGGACTTTGTGGGTTAAGGGTTGGCTAGGGTTAAAGGTAGGTGGTTGGGTTAGTGGTTAGTAGAGAAAAGGGCTAAAAAGCGTAACAAGTGTCGGTTTTCGCATTTTTGCAACTTTTTATTTTTAATGAAGCTTTTATTCAAACAAAGTTATTTTTGATTACTTTGTTTGTTTATTTTCTTTTTGCTTCATTATTATCAACATTTTTTTTTTCAACGAAGAACCGAACTTGTTACTAAAATAAATGGTAAAAATTGAAAAAGGTTTTGGTGGGTAAAAGGGTTTTGTTTTTTTTTTTTTTTTTTTTGGGTGATGAAACGAAAAGGTTTAGGCTCAAAGGGGCTAACTAGGGGGATTTTTGGGTAGGTGGTAAAAAAAAAGAAAAATAATGGTGTAGAAATGAAAAAGGTTAGTCCTAATGCCTCTATCATTTACTTACTCGGGTTTAAGTTGATAAGGACCGGGAATGTATTGTCATGGCAAGTTCTAGAGTCGTAAGAACCAAGCGGCTATTCACACAAGAAACGAAAAATGAGCATTTAGTCAAATGATATGTAATTGTGTGCTCAATAAAGGCTCAAAACTCACTTTTGTGGGAATGGGTTTTTATGTGATCAAGTATATATAATCAAATTTTAAATAAGTTTGTCATGCCTTTTCATAATTTTCTTATGTTGGTTCTTTTTATCACTACGCTATCGGTTGTAAATTTGTAAAAATATAACCTTTTTGAGAACTTGAATTTCCCGAGTTAAACCTAGACGAGTAAAAAAAATGAAATTTTTGAAAAAATTTGGGGTGATTAGCGGTTCCAATAGAGTTTTGTGTAAGGCTTGTATTTAGGACTTGCAAAATTCAAGGTTTTAGCATCCCCCCCACACTTAAATTACACATTGTCCTCAATGTGTCCCAAAAATAAATTTTTAGGTTGATTAGATGTGTAAAATAGTGTTCAAAAAGCAAAAATTTGTGTTACTGGGCACTGAACACGGCCCCGTGTTATCCGGGCACGGCCCCGTGTTCAAGTGCCAGTAACAAAATTGAAATAAGAGAAACAGAGGTCTGGACACGGGGGCGTGTTGGGTGAACACGGCCTGTGTCCAGTTACCTGTACTGGGCGTTTTCTGCAGGTGGTTCGACACGGGGCCGTGTTGGTTGGGCACGGCCCGTGTTGAACCTTCTGAAATGGAGAAAATTGTCGGGTTGCCTCGTTCTTGTGCATGGGATCATTTTTCTCGTTCCCCTTTTCATCCTTTACCGCCATGAGTGTGTTTTATTTATTTTAAACCATCCAAACCTTAAAACCATCATTTCATTTCATCATAGAGAGAACTTACATAATCCTAAATTAAACTAGATAAAACAAAGAAATAACAAACCATGGAGTCCTAGCCTTTACTTTATTTTAATTTAGCAAAATTTCCAAGAAATAATCAATCTTGGTTAAACAAGGCCTTTGTGAACTCCTTCTTCCGAATGCGGCTCTCCTTAAATGTCGGCGAGCCATTCTTCTACCTCCCTTGGAAGGAGAAAAGAAGGCTCATTGGCATTAGTTTGAGGAGTTTCAACTTCCACCGGGATCTCTTGTTGGTGTTCCATGGGAGGTTCTGCCGGAAAGTCTTCCCACCCGGTAGGGTTGTTGATTCCGAGAGCCAGGTTCCAATCCTGCTGAGGAAGGACTGGTTCCATTGGAGGTGCTACAAGAATATTTAACCTCTGGTGCAAGAGGTTAATTTCTTGGAAGCTGCTTTCAAGTCCCATCGTAAGATCGTTAATACGGTCGATAAGGACCTCCTCTACTGAAGTCATTTCGTCGAGAGCCTCCCTTAATGCTATCACATAGTGCACAAGTGTAGCTTCAATGGAGGGTCTTCTTCCTCTGCGGCTGTTTGACGAATGTACAGAAGATGTATCGCTGTTTTCACTCGACATCCTACGAAAAATAAACTAAAAATAGTTTATTTAATGAAACAGTGACCGGACACGGCCCCGTGCTCACTGAGCACGGCCCCGTGTTCATCTTTCTGCAGAGTTTTGGAACAAGGAAACTTGGAGTTTTAAGTTATTTTCTGAACGTTATGGGGCCTTTTTGGTTATTAATAACTTAAAACAATGTTTCATAACATGTTTTTACCAAGATTCTTTGAACAAAACTCATTTATCCCTACCATAGAGTTGGAGGAATTCCATACTTTCAATGGTAGCTCTTGGAGAAAGATGAAGAAGAAGGAAATTACTAAAAGAGGAAGGGACAAGATGGGTTGTTGGAACCTTCTTTTAGACTTACCTAGGATAGTTTGAGAGAAGATTCCTGCAAATCTCTGCCCCAAGTTGGTCCAAATGTGCAGAATTCTTGGCTGCATTTATAGAAAATGACAGCAACCTGGACACGGCCCCGTGTTCATTGGACACGGCCCCGTGTTCAGGTGGAGTTCTGACACAGTTTGTCCGTATTCTGACGTACTGATCAAAAAGGAATCTTTCGATGGACACGGGGGCGTATTGACTGGGCACGGCCCCGTGTCTAGGGACTGTTTTATGAAGTTGTCTAGTTTTTTAAGGAACTTGTTAGTATCGGGTGGCTCCTGACTGGTCGGAACAACCCCAAAGTGCCTAATATACCTTAATTGTCCTAGACTAAGGCGAGAACGCAAGAGGTTGTCGGTGAGGGTAATTCCTATTTTCATTCTAGGCGGACAAGTCCAACCCTTTTCCGGGCTCTTGTTAAAGAAGGTATATGCCGAATCGCTCAGGTCTATGTATGCACCGAACGAAGTCGATGGTGAGTCCTTCACGGCACAATCGACACAGGGACGACTATCGTCCAAGTCTTTGCTAGGTACGAAGGTATTTTCGGGAGCAACGAGGTTGTCGGAATGCGGTTCCGACATTTCTTCATGGGTATCGTCTTGGGGTGGATCAATAAAATCCTTCCCAAGCTCTTCTATCCATTTCAGAATTAGCTCTTCTAGTTGAAATAACTCACTAAGGAGCATTTCCCCTAGAATATCTGGCTGGGCGCATTCGAGGGAGAAATAGTGCTTATTTTTACTTTCGCCCCTCTTAAGGTTGTGAGAAGATGGTGGGTCCATGTAGTGGGGCCTATAATTTAGGAAGTAGCATTTTACTTCTTCATGTTCGCCACCACATAATTGACACCACTTACCATAAGAGTGCCGAAAGTAAAAATAATTACTATCACTCATGTTTATGTCAGAAATTACCAACCGTCGGGATCTAACGGTTCTGTTTTCAGTAACTGAAACTTGGGCACGGGGGCGTGTTGAGTGGACACGGCCCCGTGTTCAGCTTACTGTCTGATGTAAAACAGGATTGCCAGTTCCAATGATTGAGCACGGGGGCGTGTTCAGCGGGCACGGTCCGTGCTGAGCTCTGCAGAAGCTGAAAAACTAAGAAAATCCTAAAAAAAATAGAAAGAAAAATAAACGATGATTAGGCCGTTGATTCCTAACTTTCTTAAAATCCTTGTGTCCCCGGCAACGGCGCCAAAAACTTGATGCGTGCGAAGTGTCGTATATATTAGGTGTATATTTTAAGCCCTTTTTAACACTTATTTTAGCCAAGTTTTAAATTTATAAAACACGATATTTCACTAACACTAAACACACATATGGGCAAGTGCACCCATCGTTGAGTGTAGTATAGCGTTGGTAAGATACCGAGGTCGTCCAAGGACACAAGAGCTTTTAGTACCGGTTTATCCTCAACGTCTAACCAAAATAAAAAGTTTAGAAAAAAAAGTTTTGAACTAAGAAAAATAAAACTAACTAAAATGCTGAAAATAAAAATAAAAATAAAAAACAGATAGACAAGATGAATCACTTGGTTCCGACTCGTATCTAGTATAACCTTTGATTATTTCCGCACTTTTGCACATAATTAAGAGATTATCTTAGTTATTGTAGTAGGCCCCTCTTTTGAAGGTGACGTTACCCTCACCCCAGTAGTTTGAGTCAGCAGGGATACAATCCTAAAGGGGTGGATTATTGGAAGATAATGAATTAAGTTATTAATGCAGTATTGTGGTAGGCCCCGCTTTTGGTGGTGACGTTACCCTCGGCTAAGTAGTCTGAGTCAGCAGGGATACAGTCCTAAATAGCCGGGTTATAGTATTAATAGTAGTTAACTTATGAGGGGATCAAAGAGTTTGGACCCCCGCCATCCAATACCGTGAAGTATTGAAGGAGGTCCTACTAAATTTGACCCAGGTCCATTGCAGGACCTCTAAACGCTGAACAATGGCAAGACCTTTACCAAACCGTTCCCTTAACCCCCTACCAGGTAGCCAACATACCTCCATATAGACCGTGGAGATACGAATGGTGAAAATCCTTTATTTTATATAGACAGTAAAATAATGCCAAGACACCACGGACAAACGATAAGGAAAGATCACCTTCAACATAAGTAACTAGTTATTAAAGTCATTAATACAAAACCAAATAAAAAGTGCAAAAGATTAGAAATAAAAAGTATTATACTAGACACTTTGTCTTCACCAAGTGATGTAAGAGACTTAGGCAAACATGGCCTTGATTGTCAAGAACTCTTACGATCAATCTTGGATCCCGAGACGACTCACACACTCTATGATGGACAATGGATGATGGTGGTGGATGATGGTGTTGTGATGGTGGTGGGTGGTGGATGAAGTGTGAGAGAGGTGGTGTGCCAAGGGATGAGATGAAATGAATCCAAGCACTCCTATTTATAGGCTGAACAGAGAGCTGGACACGGCCCCGTGTCCGCTGGGCACGGCCCCGTGTCCGTCTGACACTCTCTCTCCTCATTAATTGTAATTCGCAATTACAATAAATGCGCCTGCTGTACTTTCGACACGCCCCCGTGTCCGCTGAGCACGGCCCCGTGATGGGCAATAGAAGCTTCTATAGATTTGTCTTTTCTGCTGCTTCTTGGGCACGGCCCCGTGCTGGCTGAGCACGGGGCGTGTTCAGCCTTCTGTTTTCTCTATTTTGCTTTGAAAGGTGTCGTTGAGGGTTCGGGCAGTCCACTAATGTTCCTTTTCTTGTATTTATGTTGGATTTAGCTGTCTTTTTGCTTCTTTTGCGTTTTTGAGCTCATTTAATCCTGAAAATACAAAAGGAAGACAAAAACACTCTTTTTCCAATATTAGTACTAAAAAAGGGTTAGTTTTATGCCTTATTTGATGTAATTTATATGTTGCATTTTACACACATCAAATACCCCCACACTTGAACTTTTGCTTGTCCTCAAGCAAAACTCTCTAATATGTGGCTTACACTCCCAAATGGAATAGGTAGAAGAGAAGGTTTTGGGCTTGTCGTAGAGTGTCGGGATTTCCAAGATCTTTTTGGATTTTATTTTTATTTATTTACACTCCTATTCGTAATGATTTATTTAGAACTGTTCATAAAAGAAATTACTTATTTGGGCATAACATGCCTTTTTTTTTAAATTCTATTTATATACAAGTTCACATACCTCGCGGGGAAATCACTCACACTCGGCCGAAAGTGTATTTTTAGTGAATCACTCGAGAGCGGCACGGAACTTATTCCTACCATAGGCTTGCCAAGAAAACAATCCTCCTCCTTTTTAACTTTTATACCTTTGTAGATATCAAGAGGACTTTGTGGGTTAAGGGTTGGCTAGGGTTAAAGGTAGGTGGTTGGGTTAGTGGTTAGTAGAGAAAAGGGCTAAAAAGCGTAACAAGTGTCGGTTTTCGCATTTTTGCAACTTTTTATTTTTAATGAAGCTTTTATTCAAACAAAGTTATTTTTGATTACTTTGTTTGTTTATTTTCTTTTTGCTTCATTATTATCAACATTTTTTTTTTCAACGAAGAACCGAACTTGTTACTAAAATAAATGGTAAAAATTGAAAAAGGTTTTGGTGGGTAAAAGGGTTTTGTTTTTTTTTTTTTTTTTTTTTGGGTGATGAAACGAAAAGGTTTAGGCTCAAAGGGGCTAACTAGGGGGATTTTTGGGTAGGTGGTAAAAAAAAAGAAAAATAATGGTGTAGAAATGAAAAAGGTTAGTCCTAATGCCTCTATCATTTACTTACTCGGGTTTAAGTTGATAAGGACCGGGAATGTATTGTCATGGCAAGTTCTAGAGTCGTAAGAACCAAGCGGCTATTCACACAAGAAACGAAAAATGAGCATTTAGTCAAATGATATGTAATTGTGTGCTCAATAAAGGCTCAAAACTCACTTTTGTGGGAATGGGTTTTTATGTGATCAAGTATATATAATCAAATTTTAAATAAGTTTGTCATGCCTTTTCATAATTTTCTTATGTTGGTTCTTTTTATCACTACGCTATCGGTTGTAAATTTGTAAAAATATAACCTTTTTGAGAACTTGAATTTCCCGAGTTAAACCTAGACGAGTAAAAAAAATGAAATTTTTGAAAAAATTTGGGGTGATTAGCGGTTCCAATAGAGTTTTGTGTAAGGCTTGTATTTAGGACTTGCAAAATTCAAGGTTTTAGCATCCCCCCCACACTTAAATTACACATTGTCCTCAATGTGTCCCAAAAATAAATTTTTAGGTTGATTAGATGTGTAAAATAGTGTTCAAAAAGCAAAAATTTGTGTTACTGGGCACTGAACACGGCCCCGTGTTATCCGGGCACGGCCCCGTGTTCAAGTGCCAGTAACAAAATTGAAATAAGAGAAACAGAGGTCTGGACACGGGGGCGTGTTGGGTGAACACGGCCCGTGTCCAGTTACCTGTACTGGGCGTTTTCTGCAGGTGGTTCGACACGGGGCCGTGTTGGTTGGGCACGGCCCGTGTTGAACCTTCTGAAATGGAGAAAATTGTCGGGTTGCCTCGTTCTTGTGCATGGGATCATTTTTCTCGTTCCCCTTTTCATCCTTTACCGCCATGAGTGTGTTTTATTTATTTTAAACCATCCAAACCTTAAAACCATCATTTCATTTCATCATAGAGAGAACTTACATAATCCTAAATTAAACTAGATAAAACAAAGAAATAACAAACCATGGAGTCCTAGCCTTTACTTTATTTTAATTTAGCAAAATTTCCAAGAAATAATCAATCTTGGTTAAACAAGGCCTTTGTGAACTCCTTCTTCCGAATGCGGCTCTCCTTAAATGTCGGCGAGCCATTCTTCTACCTCCCTTGGAAGGAGAAAAGAAGGCTCATTGGCATTAGTTTGAGGAGTTTCAACTTCCACCGGGATCTCTTGTTGGTGTTCCATGGGAGGTTCTGCCGGAAAGTCTTCCCACCCGGTAGGGTTGTTGATTCCGAGAGCCAGGTTCCAATCCTGCTGAGGAAGGACTGGTTCCATTGGAGGTGCTACAAGAATATTTAACCTCTGGTGCAAGAGGTTAATTTCTTGGAAGCTGCTTTCAAGTCCCATCGTAAGATCGTTAATACGGTCGATAAGGACCTCCTCTACTGAAGTCATTTCGTCGAGAGCCTCCCTTAATGCTATCACATAGTGCACAAGTGTAGCTTCAATGGAGGGTCTTCTTCCTCTGCGGCTGTTTGACGAATGTACAGAAGATGTATCGCTGTTTTCACTCGACATCCTACGAAAAATAAACTAAAAATAGTTTATTTAATGAAACAGTGACCGGACACGGCCCCGTGCTCACTGAGCACGGCCCCGTGTTCATCTTTCTGCAGAGTTTTGGAACAAGGAAACTTGGAGTTTTAAGTTATTTTCTGAACGTTGTGGGGCCTTTTTGGTTATTAATAACTTAAAACAATGTTTCATAACATGTTTTTACCAAGATTCTTTGAACAAAACTCATTTATCCCTACCATAGAGTTGGAGGAATTCCATACTTTCAATGGTAGCTCTTGGAGAAAGATGAAGAAAAAGGAAATTACTAAAAGAGGAAGGGACAAGATGGGTTGTTGGAACCTTCTTTTAGACTTACCTAGGATAGTTTGAGAGAAGATTCCTGCAAATCTCTGCCCCAAGTTGGTCCAAATGTGCAGAATTCTTGGCTGCATTTATAGAAAATGACAGCAACCTGGACACGGCCCCGTGTTCATTGGACACGGCCCCGTGTTCAGGTGGAGTTCTGACACAGTTTGTCCGTATTCTGACGTACTGATCAAAAAGGAATCTTTCGATGGACACGGGGGCGTGTTGACTGGGCACGGCCCCGTGTCTAGGGACTGTTTTATGAAGTTGTCTAGTTTTTTAAGGAACTTGTTAGTATCGGGTGGCTCCTGACTGGTCGGAACAACCCCAAAGTGCCTAATATACCTTAATTGTCCTAGACTAAGGCGAGAACGCAAGAGGTTGTCGGTGAGGGTAATTCCTATTTTCATTCTAGGCGGACAAGTCCAACCCTTTTCCGGGCTCTTGTTAAAGAAGGTATATGCCGAATCGCTCAGGTCTATGTATGCACCGAACGAAGTCGATGGTGAGTCCTTCACGGCACAATCGACACAGGGACGACTATCGTCCAAGTCTTTGCTAGGTACGAAGGTATTTTCGGGAGCAACGAGGTTGTCGGAATGCGGTTCCGACATTTCTTCATGGGTATCGTCTTGGGGTGGATCAATAAAATCCTTCCCAAGCTCTTCTATCCATTTCAGAATTAGCTCTTCTAGTTGAAATAACTCACTAAGGAGCATTTCCCCTAGAATATCTGGCTGGGCGCATTCGAGGGAGAAATAGTGCTTATTTTTACTTTCGCCCCTCTTAAGGTTGTGAGAAGATGGTGGGTCCATGTAGTGGGGCCTATAATTTAGGAAGTAACATTTTACTTCTTCATGTTCACCACCACATAATTGACACCACTTACCATAAGAGTGCCGAAAGTAAAAATAATTACTATCACTCATGTTTATGTCAGAAATTACCAACCGTCGGGATCTAACGGTTCTGTTTTCAGTAACTGAAACTTGGGCACGGGGGCGTGTTGAGTGGACACGGCCCCGTGTTCAGCTTACTGTCTGATGTAAAACAGGATTGCCAGTTCCAATGATTGAGCACGGGGGCGTGTTCAGCGGGCACGGTCCGTGCTGAGCTCTGCAGAAGCTGAAAAACTAAGAAAATCCTAAAAAAAATAGAAAGAAAAATAAACGATGATTAGGCCGTTGATTCCTAACTTTCTTAAAATCCTTGTGTCCCCGGCAACGGCGCCAAAAACTTGATGCGTGCGAAGTGTCGTATATATTAGGTGTATATTTTAAGCCCTTTTTAACACTTATTTTAGCCAAGTTTTAAATTTATAAAACACGATATTTCACTAACACTAAACACACATATGGGCAAGTGCACCCATCGTTGAGTGTAGTATAGCGTTGGTAAGATACCGAGGTCGTCCAAGGACACAAGAGCTTTTAGTACCGGTTTATCCTCAACGTCTAACCAAAATAAAAAGTTTAGAAAAAAAAGTTTTGAACTAAGAAAAATAAAACTAACTAAAATGCTGAAAATAAAAATAAAAATAAAAAACAGATAGACAAGATGAATCACTTGGTTCCGACTCGTATCTAGTATAACCTTTGATTATTTCCGCACTTTTGCACATAATTAAGAGATTATCTTAGTTATTGTAGTAGGCCCCTCTTTTGAAGGTGACGTTACCCTCACCCCAGTAGTTTGAGTCAGCAGGGATACAATCCTAAAGGGGTGGATTATTGGAAGATAATGAATTAAGTTATTAATGCAGTATTGTGGTAGGCCCCGCTTTTGGCGGTGACGTTACCCTCGGCTAAGTAGTCTGAGTCAGCAGGGATACAGTCCTAAATAGCCGGGTTATAGTATTAATAGTAGTTAACTTATGAGGGGATCAAAGAGTTTGGACCCCCGCCATCCAATACCGTGAAGTATTGAAGGAGGTCCTACTAAATTTGACCCAGGTCCATTGCAGGACCTCTAAACGCTGAACAATGGCAAGACCTTTACCAAACCGTTCCCTTAACCCCCTACCAGGTAGCCAACATACCTCCATATAGACCGTGGAGATACGAATGGTGAAAATCCTTTATTTTATATAGACAGTAAAATAATGCCAAGACACCACGGACAAACGATAAGGAAAGATCACCTTCAACATAAGTAACTAGTTATTAAAGTCATTAATACAAAACCAAATAAAAAGTGCAAAAGATTAGAAATAAAAAGTATTATACTAGACACTTTGTCTTCACCAAGTGATGTAAGAGACTTAGGCAAACATGGCCTTGATTGTCAAGAACTCTTACGATCAATCTTGGATCCCGAGACGACTCACACACTCTATGATGGACAATGGATGATGGTGGTGGATGATGGTGTTGTGATGGTGGTGGGTGGTGGATGAAGTGTGAGAGAGGTGGTGTGCCAAGGGATGAGATGAAATGAATCCAAGCACTCCTATTTATAGGCTGAACAGAGAGCTGGACACGGCCCCGTGTCCGCTGGGCACGGCCCCGTGTCCGTCTGACACTCTCTCTCCTCATTAATTGTAATTCGCAATTACAATAAATGCGCCTGCTGTACTTTCGACACGCCCCCGTGTCCGCTGAGCACGGCCCCGTGATGGGCAATAGAAGCTTCTATAGATTTGTCTTTTCTGCTGCTTCTTGGGCACGGCCCCGTGCTGGCTGAGCACGGGGCGTGTTCAGCCTTCTGTTTTCTCTATTTTGCTTTGAAAGGTGCCGTTGAGGGTTCGGGCAGTCCACTAATGTTCCTTTTCTTGTATTTATGTTGGATTTAGCTGTCTTTTTGCTTCTTTTGCGTTTTTGAGCTCATTTAATCCTGAAAATACAAAAGGAAGACAAAAACACTCTTTTTCCAATATTAGTACTAAAAAAGGGTTAGTTTTATGCCTTATTTGATGTAATTTATATGTTGCATTTTACACACATCAAATACCCCCACACTTGAACTTTTGCTTGTCCTCAAGCAAAACTCTCTAATATGTGGCTTACACTCCCAAATGGAATAGGTAGAAGAGAAGGTTTTGGGCTTGTCGTAGAGTGTCGGGATTTCCAAGATCTTTTTGGATTTTATTTTTATTTATTTACACTCCTATTCGTAATGATTTATTTAGAACTGTTCATAAAAGAAATTACTTATTTGGGCATAACATGCCTTTTTTTTTAAATTCTATTTATATACAAGTTCACATACCTCGCGGGGAAATCACTCACACTCGGCCGAAAGTGTATTTTTAGTGAATCACTCGAGAGCGGCACGGAACTTATTCCTACCATAGGCTTGCCAAGAAAACAATCCTCCTCCTTTTTAACTTTTATACCTTTGTAGATATCAAGAGGACTTTGTGGGTTAAGGGTTGGCTAGGGTTAAAGGTAGGTGGTTGGGTTAGTGGTTAGTAGAGAAAAGGGCTAAAAAGCGTAACAAGTGTCGGTTTTCGCATTTTTGCAACTTTTTATTTTTAATGAAGCTTTTATTCAAACAAAGTTATTTTTGATTACTTTGTTTGTTTATTTTCTTTTTGCTTCATTATTATCAACATTTTTTTTTTCAACGAAGAACCGAACTTGTTACTAAAATAAATGGTAAAAATTGAAAAAGGTTTTGGTGGGTAAAAGGGTTTTGTTTTTTTTTTTTTTTTTTTTGGGTGATGAAACGAAAAGGTTTAGGCTCAAAGGGGCTAACTAGGGGGATTTTTGGGTAGGTGGTAAAAAAAAAGAAAAATAATGGTGTAGAAATGAAAAAGGTTAGTCCTAATGCCTCTATCATTTACTTACTCGGGTTTAAGTTGATAAGGACCGGGAATGTATTGTCATGGCAAGTTCTAGAGTCGTAAGAACCAAGCGGCTATTCACACAAGAAACGAAAAATGAGCATTTAGTCAAATGATATGTAATTGTGTGCTCAATAAAGGCTCAAAACTCACTTTTGTGGGAATGGGTTTTTATGTGATCAAGTATATATAATCAAATTTTAAATAAGTTTGTCATGCCTTTTCATAATTTTCTTATGTTGGTTCTTTTTATCACTACGCTATCGGTTGTAAATTTGTAAAAATATAACCTTTTTGAGAACTTGAATTTCCCGAGTTAAACCTAGACGAGTAAAAAAAATGAAATTTTTGAAAAAATTTGGGGTGATTAGCGGTTCCAATAGAGTTTTGTGTAAGGCTTGTATTTAGGACTTGCAAAATTCAAGGTTTTAGCATCCCCCCCACACTTAAATTACACATTGTCCTCAATGTGTCCCAAAAATAAATTTTTAGGTTGATTAGATGTGTAAAATAGTGTTCAAAAAGCAAAAATTTGTGTTACTGGGCACTGAACACGGCCCCGTGTTATCCGGGCACGGCCCCGTGTTCAAGTGCCAGTAACAAAATTGAAATAAGAGAAACAGAGGTCTGGACACGGGGGCGTGTTGGGTGAACACGGCCTGTGTCCAGTTACCTGTACTGGGCGTTTTCTGCAGGTGGTTCGACACGGGGCCGTGTTGGTTGGGCACGGCCCGTGTTGAACCTTCTGAAATGGAGAAAATTGTCGGGTTGCCTCGTTCTTGTGCATGGGATCATTTTTCTCGTTCCCCTTTTCATCCTTTACCGCCATGAGTGTGTTTTATTTATTTTAAACCATCCAAACCTTAAAACCATCATTTCATTTCATCATAGAGAGAACTTACATAATCCTAAATTAAACTAGATAAAACAAAGAAATAATAAACCATGGAGTCCTAGCCTTTACTTTATTTTAATTTAGCAAAATTTCCAAGAAATAATCAATCTTGGTTAAACAAGGCCTTTGTGAACTCCTTCTTCCGAATGCGGCTCTCCTTAAATGTCGGCGAGCCATTCTTCTACCTCCCTTGGAAGGAGAAAAGAAGGCTCATTGGCATTAGTTTGAGGAGTTTCAACTTCCACCGGGATCTCTTGTTGGTGTTCCATGGGAGGTTCTGCCGGAAAGTCTTCCCACCCGGTAGGGTTGTTGATTCCGAGAGCCAGGTTCCAATCCTGCTGAGGAAGGACTGGTTCCATTGGAGGTGCTACAAGAATATTTAACCTCTGGTGCAAGAGGTTAATTTCTTGGAAGCTGCTTTCAAGTCCCATCGTAAGATCGTTAATACGGTCGATAAGGACCTCCTCTACTGAAGTCATTTCGTCGAGAGCCTCCCTTAATGCTATCACATAGTGCACAAGTGTAGCTTCAATGGAGGGTCTTCTTCCTCTGCGGCTGTTTGACGAATGTACAGAAGATGTATCGCTGTTTTCACTCGACATCCTACGAAAAATAAACTAAAAATAGTTTATTTAATGAAACAGTGACCGGACACGGCCCCGTGCTCACTGAGCACGGCCCCGTGTTCATCTTTCTGCAGAGTTTTGGAACAAGGAAACTTGGAGTTTTAAGTTATTTTCTGAACGTTGTGGGGCCTTTTTGGTTATTAATAACTTAAAACAATGTTTCATAACATGTTTTTACCAAGATTCTTTGAACAAAACTCATTTATCCCTACCATAGAGTTGGAGGAATTCCATACTTTCAATGGTAGCTCTTGGAGAAAGATGAAGAAGAAGGAAATTACTAAAAGAGGAAGGGACAAGATGGGTTGTTGGAACCTTCTTTTAGACTTACCTAGGATAGTTTGAGAGAAGATTCCTGCAAATCTCTGCCCCAAGTTGGTCCAAATGTGCAGAATTCTTGGCTGCATTTATAGAAAATGACAGCAACCTGGACACGGCCCCGTGTTCATTGGACACGGCCCCGTGTTCAGGTGGAGTTCTGACACAGTTTGTCCGTATTCTGACGTACTGATCAAAAAGGAATCTTTCGATGGACACGGGGGCGTATTGACTGGGCACGGCCCCGTGTCTAGGGACTGTTTTATGAAGTTGTCTAGTTTTTTAAGGAACTTGTTAGTATCGGGTGGCTCCTGACTGGTCGGAACAACCCCAAAGTGCCTAATATACCTTAATTGTCCTAGACTAAGGCGAGAACGCAAGAGGTTGTCGGTGAGGGTAATTCCTATTTTCATTCTAGGCGGACAAGTCCAACCCTTTTCCGGGCTCTTGTTAAAGAAGGTATATGCCGAATCGCTCAGGTCTATGTATGCACCGAACGAAGTCGATGGTGAGTCCTTCACGGCACAATCGACACAGGGACGACTATCGTCCAAGTCTTTGCTAGGTACGAAGGTATTTTCGGGAGCAACGAGGTTGTCGGAATGCGGTTCCGACATTTCTTCATGGGTATCGTCTTGGGGTGGATCAATAAAATCCTTCCCAAGCTCTTCTATCCATTTCAGAATTAGCTCTTCTAGTTGAAATAACTCACTAAGGAGCATTTCCCCTAGAATATCTGGCTGGGCGCATTCGAGGGAGAAATAGTGCTTATTTTTACTTTCGCCCCTCTTAAGGTTGTGAGAAGATGGTGGGTCCATGTAGTGGGGCCTATAATTTAGGAAGTAGCATTTTACTTCTTCATGTTCGCCACCACATAATTGACACCACTTACCATAAGAGTGCCGAAAGTAAAAATAATTACTATCACTCATGTTTATGTCAGAAATTACCAACCGTCGGGATCTAACGGTTCTGTTTTCAGTAACTGAAACTTGGGCACGGGGGCGTGTTGAGTGGACACGGCCCCGTGTTCAGCTTACTGTCTGATGTAAAACAGGATTGCCAGTTCCAATGATTGAGCACGGGGGCGTGTTCAGCGGGCACGGTCCGTGCTGAGCTCTGCAGAAGCTGAAAAACTAAGAAAATCCTAAAAAAAATAGAAAGAAAAATAAACGATGATTAGGCCGTTGATTCCTAACTTTCTTAAAATCCTTGTGTCCCCGGCAACGGCGCCAAAAACTTGATGCGTGCGAAGTGTCGTATATATTAGGTGTATATTTTAAGCCCTTTTTAACACTTATTTTAGCCAAGTTTTAAATTTATAAAACACGATATTTCACTAACACTAAACACACATATGGGCAAGTGCACCCATCGTTGAGTGTAGTATAGCGTTGGTAAGATACCGAGGTCGTCCAAGGACACAAGAGCTTTTAGTACCGGTTTATCCTCAACGTCTAACCAAAATAAAAAGTTTAGAAAAAAAAGTTTTGAACTAAGAAATAAAACTAACTAAAATGCTGAAAATAAAAATAAAAATAAAAAACAGATAGACAAGATGAATCACTTGGTTCCGACTCGTATCTAGTATAACCTTTGATTATTTCCGCACTTTTGCACATAATTAAGAGATTATCTTAGTTATTGTAGTAGGCCCCTCTTTTGAAGGTGACGTTACCCTCACCCCAGTAGTTTGAGTCAGCAGGGATACAATCCTAAAGGGGTGGATTATTGGAAGATAATGAATTAAGTTATTAATGCAGTATTGTGGTAGGCCCCGCTTTTGGCGGTGACGTTACCCTCGGCTAAGTAGTCTGAGTCAGCAGGGATACAGTCCTAAATAGCCGGGTTATAGTATTAATAGTAGTTAACTTATGAGGGGATCAAAGAGTTTGGACCCCCGCCATCCAATACCGTGAAGTATTGAAGGAGGTCCTACTAAATTTGACCCAGGTCCATTGCAGGACCTCTAAACGCTGAACAATGGCAAGACCTTTACCAAACCGTTCCCTTAACCCCCTACCAGGTAGCCAACATACCTCCATATAGACCGTGGAGATACGAATGGTGAAAATCCTTTATTTTATATAGACAGTAAAATAATGCCAAGACACCACGGACAAACGATAAGGAAAGATCACCTTCAACATAAGTAACTAGTTATTAAAGTCATTAATACAAAACCAAATAAAAAGTACAAAAGATTAGAAATAAAAAGTATTATACTAGACACTTTGTCTTCACCAAGTGATGTAAGAGACTTAGGCAAACATGGCCTTGATTGTCAAGAACTCTTACGATCAATCTTGGATCCTGAGACGACTCACACACTCTATGATGGACAATGGATGATGGTGGTGGATGATGGTGTTGTGATGGTGGTGGGTGGTGGATGAAGTGTGAGAGAGGTGGTGTGCCAAGGGATGAGATGAAATGAATCCAAGCACTCCTATTTATAGGCTGAACAGAGAGCTGGACACGACCCCGTGTCCGCTGGGCACGGCCCCGTGTCCGTCTGACACTCTCTCTCCTCATTAATTGTAATTCGCAATTACAATAAATGCGCCTGCTGTACTTTCGACACGCCCCCGTGTCCGCTGAGCACGGCCCCGTGATGGGCAATAGAAGCTTCTATAGATTTGTCTTTTCTGCTGCTTCTTGGGCACGGCCCCGTGCTGGCTGAGCACGGGGCGTGTTCAGCCTTCTGTTTTCTCTATTTTGCTTTGAAAGGTGCCGTTGAGGGTTCGGGCAGTCCACTAATGTTCCTTTTCTTGTATTTATGTTGGATTTAGCTGTCTTTTTGCTTCTTTTGCGTTTTTGAGCTCATTTAATCCTGAAAATACAAAAGGAAGACAAAAACACTCTTTTTCCAATATTAGTACTAAAAAAGGGTTAGTTTTATGCCTTATTTGATGTAATTTATATGTTGCATTTTACACACATCAAATACCCCCACACTTGAACTTTTGCTTGTCCTCAAGCAAAACTCTCTAATATGTGGCTTATACTCCCAAATGGAATAGGTAGAAGAGAAGGTTTTGGGCTTGTCGTAGAGTGTCGGGATTTCCAAGATCTTTTTGGATTTTATTTTTATTTATTTACCCTCCTATTCGTAATGATTTATTTAGAACTGTTCATAAAAGAAATTACTTATTTGGGCATAACATGCCTTTTTTTTAAATTCTATTTATATACAAGTTCACATACCTCGCGGGGAAATCACTCACACTCGGCCGAAAGTGTATTTTTAGTGAATCACTCGAGAGCGGCACGGAACTTATTCCTACCATAGGCTTGCCAAGAAAACAATCCTCCTCCTTTTTAACTTTTATACCTTTGTAGATATCAAGAGGACTTTGTGGGTTAAGGGTTGGCTAGGGTTAAAGGTAGGTGGTTGGGTTAGTGGTTAGTAGAGAAAAGGGCTAAAAAGCGTAACAAGTGTCGGTTTTCGCATTTTTGCAACTTTTTATTTTTAATGAAGCTTTTATTCAAACAAAGTTATTTTTGATTACTTTGTTTGTTTATTTTCTTTTTGCTTCATTATTATCAACATTTTTTTTTTCAACGAAGAACCGAACTTGTTACTAAAATAAAGGGTAAAAATTGAAAAAGGTTTTGGTGGGTAAAAGGGTTTTTTTTTTTTTTTTGGGTGATGAAACGAAAAGGTTTAGGCTCAAAGGGGCTAACTAGGGGGATTTTTGGGTAGGTGGTAAAAAAAAAGAAAAATAATGGTGTAGAAATGAAAAAGGTTAGTCCTAATGCCTCTATCATTTACTTACTCGGGTTTAAGTTGATAAGGACCGGGAATGTATTGTCATGGCAAGTTCTAGAGTCGTAAGAACCAAGCGGCTATTCACACAAGAAACGAAAAATGAGCATTTAGTCAAATGATATGTAATTGTGTGCTCAATAAAGGCTCAAAACTCACTTTTGTGGGAATGGGTTTTTATGTGATCAAGTATATATAATCAAATTTTAAATAAGTTTGTCATGCCTTTTCATAATTTTCTTATGTTGGTTCTTTTTATCAATACGCTATCGGTTGTAAATTTGTAAAAATATAACCTTTTTGAGAACTTGAATTTCCCGAGTTAAACCTAGACGAGTAAAAAAAATGAAATTTTTGAAAAAATTTGGGGTGATTAGCGGTTCCAATAGAGTTTTGTGTAAGGCTTGTATTTAGGACTTGCAAAATTCAAGGTTTTAGCATCCCCCCCACACTTAAATTACACATTGTCCTCAATGTGTCCCAAAAATAAATTTTTAGGTTGATTAGATGTGTAAAATAGTGTTCAAAAAGCAAAAATTTGTGTTACTGGGCACTGAACACGGCCCCGTGTTATCCGGGCACGGCCCCGTGTTCAAGTGCCAGTAACAAAATTGAAATAAGAGAAACAGAGGTCTGGACACGGGGGCGTGTTGGGTGAACACGGCCCGTGTCCAGTTACCTGTACTGGGCGTTTTCTGCAGGTGGTTCGACACGGGGCCGTGTTGGTTGGGCACGGCCCGTGTTGAACCTTCTGAAATGGAGAAAATTGTCGGGTTGCCTCGTTCTTGTGCATGGGATCATTTTTCTCGTTCCCCTTTTCATCCTTTACCGCCATGAGTGTGTTTTATTTATTTTAAACCATCCAAACCTTAAAACCATCATTTCATTTCATCATAGAGAGAACTTACATAATCCTAAATTAAACTAGATAAAACAAAGAAATAACAAACCATGGAGTCCTAGCCTTTACTTTATTTTAATTTAGCAAAATTTCCAAGAAATAATCAATCTTGGTTAAACAAGGCCTTTGTGAACTCCTTCTTCCGAATGCGGCTCTCCTTAAATGTCGGCGAGCCATTCTTCTACCTCCCTTGGAAGGAGAAAAGAAGGCTCATTGGCATTAGTTTGAGGAGTTTCAACTTCCACCGGGATCTCTTGTTGGTGTTCCATGGGAGGTTCTGCCGGAAAGTCTTCCCACCCGGTAGGGTTGTTGATTCCGAGAGCCAGGTTCCAATCCTGCTGAGGAAGGACTGGTTCCATTGGAGGTGCTACAAGAATATTTAACCTCTGGTGCAAGAGGTTAATTTCTTGGAAGCTGCTTTCAAGTCCCATCGTAAGATCGTTAATACGGTCGATAAGGACCTCCTCTACTGAAGTCATTTCGTCGAGAGCCTCCCTTAATGCTATCACATAGTGCACAAGTGTAGCTTCAATGGAGGGTCTTCTTCCTCTGCGGCTGTTTGACGAATGTACAGAAGATGTATCGCTGTTTTCACTCGACATCCTACGAAAAATAAACTAAAAATAGTTTATTTAATGAAACAGTGACCGGACACGGCCCCGTGCTCACTGAGCATGGCCCCGTGTTCATCTTTCTGCAGAGTTTTGGAACAAGGAAACTTGGAGTTTTAAGTTATTTTCTGAACGTTGTGGGGCCTTTTTGGTTATTAATAACTTAAAACAATGTTTCATAACATGTTTTTACCAAGATTCTTTGAACAAAACTCATTTATCCCTACCATAGAGTTGGAGGAATTCCATACTTTCAATGGTAGCTCTTGGAGAAAGATGAAGAAGAAGGAAATTACTAAAAGAGGAAGGGACAAGATGGGTTGTTGGAACCTTCTTTTAGACTTACCTAGGATAGTTTGAGAGAAGATTCCTGCAAATCTCTGCCCCAAGTTGGTCCAAATGTGCAGAATTCTTGGCTGCATTTATAGAAAATGACAGCAACCTGGACACGGCCCCGTGTTCATTGGACACGGCCCCGTGTTCAGGTGGAGTTCTGACACAGTTTGTCCGTATTCTGACGTACTGATCAAAAAGGAATCTTTCGATGGACACGGGGGCGTGTTGACTGGGCACGGCCCCGTGTCTAGGGACTGTTTTATGAAGTTGTCTAGTTTTTTAAGGAACTTGTTAGTATCGGGTGGCTCCTGACTGGTCGGAACAACCCCAAAGTGCCTAATATACCTTAATTGTCCTAGACTAAGGCGAGAACGCAAGAGGTTGTCGGTGAGGGTAATTCCTATTTTCATTCTAGGTGGACAAGTCCAACCCTTTTCCGGGCTCTTGTTAAAGAAGGTATATGCCGAATCGCTCAGGTCTATGTATGCACCGAACGAAGTCGATGGTGAGTCCTTCACGGCACAATCGACACAGGGACGACTATCGTCCAAGTCTTTGCTAGGTACGAAGGTATTTTCGGGAGCAACGAGGTTGTCGGAATGCGGTTCCGACATTTCTTCATGGGTATCGTCTTGGGGTGGATCAATAAAATCCTTCCCAAGCTCTTCTATCCATTTCAGAATTAGCTCTTCTAGTTGAAATAACTCACTAAGGAGCATTTCCCCTAGAATATCTGGCTGGGCGCATTCGAGGGAGAAATAGTGCTTATTTTTACTTTCGCCCCTCTTAAGGTTGTGAGAAGATGGTGGGTCCATGTAGTGGGGCCTATAATTTAGGAAGTAGCATTTTACTTCTTCATGTTCGCCACCACATAATTGACACCACTTACCATAAGAGTGCCGAAAGTAAAAATAATTACTATCACTCATGTTTATGTCAGAAATTACCAACCGTCGGGATCTAACGGTTCTGTTTTCAGTAACTGAAACTTGGGCACGGGGGCGTGTTGAGTGGACACGGCCCCGTGTTCAGCTTACTGTCTGATGTAAAACAGGATTGCCAGTTCCAATGATTGAGCACGGGGGCGTGTTCAGCGGGCACGGTCCGTGCTGAGCTCTGCAGAAGCTGAAAAACTAAGAAAATCCTAAAAAAAATAGAAAGAAAAATAAACGATGATTAGGCCGTTGATTCCTAACTTTCTTAAAATCCTTGTGTCCCCGGCAACGGCGCCAAAAACTTGATGCGTGCGAAGTGTCGTATATATTAGGTGTATATTTTAAGCCCTTTTTAACACTTATTTTAGCCAAGTTTTAAATTTATAAAACACGATATTTCACTAACACTAAACACATATATGGGCAAGTGCACCCATCGTTGAGTGTAGTATAGCGTTGGTAAGATACCGAGGTCGTCCAAGGACACAAGAGCTTTTAGTACCGGTTTATCCTCAACGTCTAACCAAAATAAAAAGTTTAGAAAAAAAAGTTTTGAACTAAGAAAAATAAAACTAACTAAAATGCTGAAAATAAAAATAAAAATAAAAAACAGATAGACAAGATGAATCACTTGGTTCCGACTCGTATCTAGTATAACCTTTGATTATTTCCGCACTTTTGCACATAATTAAGAGATTATCTTAGTTATTGTAGTAGGCCCCTCTTTTGAAGGTGACGTTACCCTCACCCCAGTAGTTTGAGTCAGCAGGGATACAATCCTAAAGGGGTGGATTATTGGAAGATAATGAATTAAGTTATTAATGCAGTATTGTGGTAGGCCCCGCTTTTGGCGGTGACGTTACCCTCGGCTAAGTAGTCTGAGTCAGCAGGGATACAGTCCTAAATAGCCGGGTTATAGTATTAATAGTAGTTAACTTATGAGGGGATCAAAGAGTTTGGACCCCCGCCATCCAATACCGTGAAGTATTGAAGGAGGTCCTACTAAATTTGACCCAGGTCCATTGCAGGACCTCTAAACGCTGAACAATGGCAAGGCCTTTACCAAACCGTTCCCTTAACCCCCTACCAGGTAGCCAACATACCTCCATATAGACCGTGGAGATACGAATGGTGAAAATCCTTTATTTTATATAGACAGTAAAATAATGCCAAGACACCACGGACAAACGATAAGGAAAGATCACCTTCAACATAAGTAACTAGTTATTAAAGTCATTAATACAAAACCAAATAAAAAGTGCAAAAGATTAGAAATAAAAAGTATTATACTAGACACTTTGTCTTCACCAAGTGATGTAAGAGACTTAGGCAAACATGGCCTTGATTGTCAAGAACTCTTACGATCAATCTTGGATCCCGAGACGACTCACACACTCTATGATGGACAATGGATGATGGTGGTGGATGATGGTGTTGTGATGGTGGTGGGTGGTGGATGAAGTGTGAGAGAGGTGGTGTGCCAAGGGATGAGATGAAATGAATCCAAGCACTCCTATTTATAGGCTGAACAGAGAGCTGGACACGGCCCCGTGTCCGCTGGGCACGGCCCCGTGTCCGTCTGACACTCTCTCTCCTCATTAATTGTAATTCGCAATTACAATAAATGCGCCTGCTGTACTTTCGACACGCCCCCGTGTCCGCTGAGCACGGCCCCGTGATGGGCAATAGAAGCTTCTATAGATTTGTCTTTTCTGCTGCTTCTTGGGCACGACCCCGTGCTGGCTGAGCACGGGGCGTGTTCAGCCTTCTGTTTTCTCTATTTTGCTTTGAAAGGTGCCGTTGAGGGTTCGGGCAGTCCACTAATGTTCCTTTTCTTGTATTTATGTTGGATTTAGCTGTCTTTTTGCTTCTTTTGCGTTTTTGAGCTCATTTAATCCTGAAAATACAAAAGGAAGACAAAAACACTCTTTTTCCAATATTAGTACTAAAAAAGGGTTAGTTTTATGCCTTATTTGATGTAATTTATATGTTGCATTTTACACACATCACCTACGAGCGGGTGGGTTACCGGGTTTTCCCCGGAATTGGTGGTGGACTCGGGTTACTCTCGGAGTACTCCGTTTGTCTAGTGGGTGCACCAAGAGTTCTCGGGATTGAGTTTGTTGGCCATTAAAAAAAACTTTATAAAATGAAAGGTATATCGGAAGAAAAAATTGGAAACACTAAATGAATATATCATGTAAATCTATGAATAATATAGAACGACAACAATGACAAATTCTGAAAATTAGATAAACAACATATCGATTTATAGGTGAGGGTGGAGATAGAATAGGAAGTTAATTTGGCTAGGAAGTGATCTTGACCATCCATTAAGTTAATCAAGGGCTAAGATTAAATCAGGGAAATTGAAAAGGAAGAAAAGAGGCGCGTGAGTTTGTTAGGGGCATTCTAGTCAATCCAAGCCAATAGTTTCTCTCTCCTCCAATTCCCCCCCCCCCATTTTTTAAACGTTAATAACTCTTTCATACGACATTATTTTTTTATAAAAATTGCACCAAAAAACGAGCGTTTTTTTATCTTTAAAACGAGTATACTATTCCTATATTTTTAAAAAAAATTTAAAACCCAGTTGCGTAAAACGCAATAGAAAAACCCCAGTATCGTAAAACGCAATGAAAAAAAAAACCTAAAAAATGACATTTTTCTAAAACGCAATGCACAAAAAACATAAAGAAATGACTTATTTGTAAAACGCAATGGCCAGAAAACACAAAGAAATGTCTTATTTCTAAAACGCAATAGCCTAAAACCTCAAAAGAAAATGTACTTTATAAAACGCAATGGACTAAAAACCCATAAAAATGTGTTTTACCTAAAACGCAATGCACCAAAAACACATAAAAATGTGTTTTACCTAAAACGCAATGCACAAAAAACACAAAGAAATGTCTTATTTGTAAAACGTAATGGCCAGAAAACACTTAAAAAATACTCATTCTAAAACGCAATGGACTGAAAACACCTAAAAATATGTTTTACCTAAAACGCAATGACTAAAAACACTTCAAAAATGTGTTTTACCTAAAACGCAATAACTAAAAACACTTAAAAATGTGTTTTTTTCTAAACGCAATAGCTAGAAAACACATAAAACTCTCTTATTTCTAAAACGCAATGGACACATAAAACTGTCTGGGAACTGTCTGTGACTGTGAACTGTCTGAATTGTCTACGAATTACTGTATTCGAAATGAGCCAATTTCTGGAAAATTAATTTTTCTGATTCATTTTTATTACAGGGGGCACGCTGGGACCCCGCTACCGGGGGCGCTGCCCCCGGACCCCCGCCAAGATCGTAAAACGCAATGACTAAATCAAAAACCCAGATCGTAAAAATGAAATTAAAGAATTTGTTACTTAGATCGAAGTGATTTCTTCAACAATTGACGAATTTTGAATGATTGAAACACTTATCAGCGCTCGAATCGAACGAATCGAGTGATTATCTTCAAAATCACCGGAAAAAACGAGATTTTGTATGAATTTAAACTGGGGTTTCTTCAAAAAAGAGAACACGTTGATCGGGTGTTTGAATCATTGATTGGTGATGAAAATCGCACTATAATGTAGTGATTATTGAGATAGAAAGTGAAGAAATGGTTGAAGATGATGGGTTTTGAAAATGGTGGGTTTTGAAGTTACTGAGTTTTGAAAAGGGAGAAGAAAGGGTTGGATTGACTAAAATACCCTTTTTCTTTATTTTAAATATTGTCACATGTCATCCTTTTATTGTTTCCTATCTTTCCTAGCGAAATTAATCTTCCTATTTGATCTTTTCCCTTATAGGTGATATAATAATATTTTATTTTGTTTTTATTAAATATGTAAAACTTATGGTATATATAAAACACATTCAGATATCAACACACATTCAGATATCAACACGTACAATAATAATTCATGATATTTCTATATACATTTATTCATAACTTTTCAAAAATTAACTAATATATCTAGTTATGTACTATTAAATTCACAACTTTTCAAAAATTAACTAACATATCTAGAGATGTACTATTAAAAATTAAAAATAGAAATGTTCGCAAGGGATATAGTGTGATATTGTGATGGTAAGGTGTATTCCTTCTTAAAGTGGTGCGTTCAAAATCTTTTAAGGTGTAGGTATTGATGGATATATGAATAGCTTAAGATATATTAGCTTGCAGTTAAAATATAAAAATAAAAGAATGTTCAAAGTTTTGTACTTTGACCAAGTCAAAGGATACATTCGATCCAATGTCCAATCAACGAGGTTATAATGTGAGTTGATGATATAGCTCCTAGGTATAATATAACTTGACCCACTTGTATCCATGGTGGACATGTATACAAGTCACCCTTTTTATAAAAAAAATGAGGGACTTTGATAAGACGCGATAAATAAACGAAACCGCCAAGAGTAACTAACAAATATAATATAACAAAATATTTTAGTAAACAAATATATTACTAACAGGAGAATAGGGTTTAGGTGGGTGAGATGAAAGCAAAATTTAGCTTTATTACGGATTCACAAGAGATAGAGAGCCAGAGGCACTTCTAACAGGACCCTCGGCTCAACAATTTTTTTACAATATAAAATACGAATATAAAAGGATAGAAATACTTTAACGCTAAAAATTGGATGTGGTTAACGATGCGGATGAAAACGACAATATTTTGAAACCACAAGGATCTAGATGCGAGAAAAAAACTTTTGGATGAAAATGACAAAAAAACGATTAAACCACATGGACGAAATGGCTGTTTACTCTAATATTATTGACACATAACTTTGCAGAGAATGGATTGACGGGCGACGATACGGGTGCATCGTTTAGTGCCGCAATGGGAATGAATGTGCTAGCGGGATCAGCAGTTATGAATTTAACATTGATTTGGCCATCTGTCATAACTTTCGGGAGCTATGATCTTGCAGTTGATAACGATACCACTTTACCACATATTCCAGGAGAAGAGCCATCATTTATAAAGAAATTATCAGGTAGTTATATTAGTCTAAGTTCTTACACAGAATATAAGCAACCAAACATCACAAGCCTTCAAAGTTCAAATATGAAACTATCGGCTTTGATTAATTCTGTCTTATTTTTGTATTAGCATATGGTATTACAACTGATGGTGAAACAAGCCACACTGCCCGAATCATGCTTGTATCAATGATCCCGTTTCTCATTCTTCAACTCCCAAAGATCATCAATGTGACTACGGTCACCCGCGAGATAGTTCTTCTCACTCTCATTCTTACGTCGGCTTTCTTCATTGGTTATGCGGTGTATCAGGTTAGCCTTTTGTGTCTCAAGCCAAAAAATATCTAGGATAAATTTATCTAACAGTGGGGTTAATTGTTCTAATTTTTAAAATTAACATAAAAGATTGTAACAAAATTAAAATAATAAACTGATTAATACCGCTGACACATAAACATTTCATATTTCTTGTGAAGATAACCCTTTTTTATTTACATGTAGATCTTCCAACCATGGATTCAAAACAGAAGATTCGATTACATTATGCAAAAATTTATCAAGAACAAATTACTGAAACTACTATCTATAAACGGAAAAACAAATGTGCAGCTTATTAAAGAGTTAGTACCGCCTTTAAAGTTATGTCTTTTCTTTAATTATTTGAAAAAGACTTATGATCTAGTGAAATATTGATGTGCAGCCTTCACCAACAACTTGACAAAAATCATGATGGTAAAGTGACTCATGCTGAGTTGAAAACTTTACTCTTAGGAATACAGCTGCAAGCAGATGGCGAACTAAGTGATGATCTTGTAGACAGAATCATCGAGAAGTTTGACTTCAATGGTGACCATTGTATTCAAGAAGACGAGCTCGTTACAATTTTAACAAAATGGCTCCAGGAGGCAAGGAAATCACTCTCTAAAAATGATTATAATCCTCTTAGAATCTTCAAAAGATCTCAAAAGGTAATCATACTTCTTTAAATCCAAAACAGCTCTAAAGTAAAACACCATTCGTACAAGGATCAGGTTATATAAGAATAAAGTGAATTTTGTTGTATTTCTATATATAGGGTGCAGATGAAGAACAACAACTACCTTTGATACCCAAGAAGAAAAACTTTAAAGATGATGGTTTGATTTGGGAGTACTTGAAGGCTTTGGCTTTAGTACTTTCTGGGACCGTTGTGACGGCTCTTGTTGCACTTCCACTCATAATGAATGTTTCGGGTTTTGCTACTGATGCAAACATCCCTTCCTTCCTTATCCCATACGTTATCATACCGTGTGCCATAAACGTACCACGTCTCTTATCAACGATCAATTCAGCAGGCCACAAGACTCAACGCGCTATATCTTTAACTCTTTCTCAGGTATATTCATCTATTCATCCATCCACTTACTAGATTACTTTTAGTTTTAAATTCACTTTTAAGATACATTACTTTCATGTTTCATCAACACCTATAGATAGCAAACAAACGTACCTTATAATATCTCGCTTATAATAGAGATATTGGTGGTGTAATTAGGGAAAACACTTCCTCTATCCCCGAGGGTAGAGAGACTCCTTAAAAAAAAGACTCCCTAGCCCCAAAGACCTGTTTTATGAGTGGAGTATAGTATTCCACAGTTTCAACACGTCACCATATAGATGAGATTTACAACTAAAACAACTAATTTTGAATAGTAGTTAGGCCTTATTTATGTATTTTATCGTTTTGCAGATCTATTCAGGAGTGTTCATGAGCAATATGAGTAGCTTGACAACATTTTTGTTGATGGTGTATATAAGAGATTTGACATGGGACGTATCGGCTGAGGTTTTAGTTGTTTTGATTATTTGTGGAGTGATGGGAATTTTCACGAGTACGAGGACAATTTTCCCACTTTGGACCGGGTATGTGGGTTATATGTTATACCCTACATCGCTACTCATGTTGTATCTCTTTACCAATGTTTGGGGTTGGCCATAGGCCATATTAGTTTAGCAATATCTCATGTTCAAATTTTTTATATTTCATTGTATGCATTTGAAATAACCTTTTAGTCATGTAAAAATTACAAAAAAGATTCTTTACTGATGTATAAAATCATGTTTTTGTGTAGTGTATATACAGTAACATATCAGGTGATTGATCATTGATGTTTATCATTTTGACTGTTACGCATTTGTTAGAAAAACACATTTAAATCATGCAAGTAATATATACTTGTCATATAACATATAAAATTTGAAAGTACTTCTCTGGAATCAATAATAGAATCTTGATTAAAACCAAAAAAAGAAAATTTTAGATAGACTACTAAATCTACAAATGGAGAAGAGTAGTGTATATATATATATATATATAGGGTAGGGATCCTAAGAGAAGTTCACCCTATTTGAGAAACTTGAGAAGCAATCTGGACCACACATTTTCCCTAAGCAAAAAATGCAAAAAAAAAGGTGAAAGAAATGCAAAAAATGTTTTTTTTTTTTTGAAAAATCGCTGCTTTTTCTTTAAGAATTAAAAAAAAAAATTTAAAATTTTTTTTTTTTTTTTTGGATTTATACACATGTGTATATTGTTAATCTTTTAACTATATATATATATATATGTATATTGTCAATTATACATATATGTATATACATGTTTAAAATTGAAAAAATATGTATATTGTTAATCTTAAACCATAAACACTAAAGCTAAACCCTAAAGCTAAACCCTAAACTCTAAACCCTAAAGCTAAACCCTAAAGCTAAACCCTAATGCTAAACCCTAAAGCTAAACCCTAATTCTAAACCCTAATGCTAAACCCAAAAGCTAAAACTAAACACTAAAGTTAAACCCTTAATGCTAAACCCTAAAGATAAAGCTAAACCCAAAAGCTAAACCCTAATGCTAAACCCAAAAGCTAAACCCTAATGCTAAACCCTAAATACTATTGCTAAACCCTAATACTAAACCCTAATGTTAAACCCTAAAACTAAACCCTAAACCATAAAGCTAAACCCTAAACCCTAAATAATAAAGCTAAACCCTAAATAACACTTAATTTTCAATTTTAAACATGTATATACATATATGTATAATTGACAATATACATATATGTATAGTTAAAAGATTAACAATATACACATGTGTATAAATAAAAAAAATTAAAAAAAATAATTCTAAAAGAAAAAGCTGCGATTTTTCCAAAAAAAAAAATTGCATTTTTTCACCTTTTTTTGCATTTTTTTTTTGCTTAGGGGAAATGTGTGGTTCAGAATACTTCTCAAGTTTCTCATTTAGCCTACTACTTCTCACATGATCCTTATCCTATATATATATATATATAGGGGATCGCTAAAATGAAAACCATCTCTAGTTGTAAGAACCATGATAACCACTTTCTAGCCCTTAGATCAACTAGATGGATAGATAAGATTAAAAGTAGTTAATATTAATATTAAAAGCTTTTTGTCTTATTATGTTTTTAATATTATAATCCAAAAGGGTATTTAAGTAAAATTACTTTTTTTGTCTTTTTATATATATTATATTTAATTGTTTTTTTTGTCCTATTCTTTAATTAGTTTTTATTAAAAACAGAATTTTATATTAAACAAATATTTTAAATTCAGATTTTAATGATAATTTTTTTTGAAAACCGTTTTTTACGCCCCGTTTTTTACGAGCGTTTTTTACGCCCCGTTTTTTACGAGCGTTTCTTTACGGAACGTTTTACGCCCTGTTTTTACAATCGGTTTTTTCGCGTCGTTTTTTCGACCGGTTTTTTACGCGCCGGTTTTTTACGTTTTACGCGCCGGTTTTTTACGTTTTACGAGCCGGTTTTTTACGTTAACGTTTTTTACGTTTTTACGATTTACGCGCCGGTTTTTTACGTTTTACGCGCCGGTTTTTACGTTTCACGTAAAACTTTTTACGTTTTACTAAAAAAAAGTTACGTTTTACGTTTTACGTAAAGCTTTTTATGTTTTACGTAAAGCTTTTTACGTTTTACGTTAAAACTTTTTACTTTTTACGTTTAACGTTTTACGTAGAACTTTTTACTTTTTACGTTTTACGTTAAAACTTTTTACGTTTTACGTAAAACCTTTTACGATTTACGTTTTACGTAAAACTTTTTACGCTTCATGTTTTTACGTTTTATGTTAAAAAAAGTTTACGGGTTAATTTTTTTTACAAAAAGTTCTTTACGCAAAAACGAACGCACCCAGAAATCGCAAACTCGGGAGATGTCTCAGATATATCGTTATCATCATCGACTAGGGGGGGAATTAAAAACCAACAACATCAAAACAAAGTCTATCTCGAAAAAAAACATGGTTTGGCTCAGATTAACCGATAATCAAAAGGCTGCAAAAGAGGGGTTGCAGGTTTTAAAACCTACCCTTCGCCGTCCTTGCCGCGTCATCGTCATCAAAATCGGCGTTATTTTTTTCATCATCGCCGCCCACAGCCAACATATCAAAACCTACAGATTCAACAGAACACAAATCAAAACCCACGAAACCCACCGCCACACCACCAAACCCACTGCCACACCACCACACCCACCGCACATCGGAGCAGTCGGCCTCAAAACTCAAACATCGGAGCCGTCGACATCAACCACTGCCACACACCACCAAAACCACCGCCACACCACCAAACCCACTACCACACCACCAAACCAACAGCACCCACCGCACCCACTGCCACACCACCAAACCCACCGCACCCATCAACAGATCAAACCCACAAAAATCAAAGAAACCCCCAAGAAACTTTCAAAAGAATCAACAGTTGATTCCAAAACTTTCAAAAGAAACCCCCAACATATCAACAGTTGATTCCACACCTATCAACAGATCAAAACGCACAAAAATCAAATTTTTCCCCGATTCAAAACTTTCAAAAGACCTGGTCTTTGAAAACATGATAAACAACCAGAAGATCTGGCCTTTGAAAACATGAAAAAAAAAACACAGAAACTACCTGATGGTGTGATGGAGGTTAATCGGAGCCTCACGGTGGTCAGGTAACAGAGAGGTGAGTTAGGTGGTTGCCGTGATGGAGGTTAATCGGAGATGGTCGGTGGTAGGTGGAAGTCGGTGGGTTTATGTGACCGGTGGTGGGTGCGGCGGCGAGGTGATCAGAAATAAGCGGTGGTGGTCAGTAGGGGTGGGTATGGTCATCATCATCGACGGTTGGTGGTGGTCAGGGGGGAGTGTTTGGCTGGTGGTTGTCGCCGGAAACACCATCATCATCGGAGAACAGGGTGTGGGGAACTGGTCATCATCATCATCGGCCAACCAACCATTGGAAACCAGATCTTGAATGGAGATGAGAGAGGTGAGAGTAAATGTGAGATGAGAGAGGATAAAGTAAATGGGAAATGTCAGTCACATTAAATAGAGAGAGAGAATATATTAGACATTTAAGAGTAAATGACCAAATAACCCCTTTTCCTGATTGGTTGAGAGTGGTTCTCGCGGTTCTTACAACTGGAGGTGGTTTCTATTTTTGCGGCTCCCTATATATATATAGGGAGAAGATCATGCGAGAACCACCTCTTATTGCGAGAACCGCGAGAACCAATGTGAACACAACCAAAAATGCCTAAAAATACCTAAAAATCACACAATTTTTTTTTTATATTTTTTTATAAAAAAATCGCTACTTTTAGAAGCCAAAAAAAAAATATTTTTTTGGCTTCTAAAAGTAGCGATTTTAACATAAAAAATATTAAAAAATAATTTAGATTTTTTTTTAGATTTTTTTAGGTTTTTTGGGGGTTTAGTTTTTAGCGTTTTAGCTTGGGGGGGTTAGGTTTTGTTTAGGTTTTTTGGGGGTTTTAGTTTTTAGCATTTAGCTTGGGGGGGGGGGGGTTAGGTTTTTTTTGGGGGTGGGGGTGGGGGGGGGGGGTGTTTAGGTTTTTTTTTTTTGGGGGGGGGGGGGGGTGGGGGTTAGGTTTTTTTAGCTATTTTAGGTTGTTTCACATTGGTTCTCGCGGTTCTCACAATAATGATGGTTCTCGCATGAGCTCCTCCATATATATATATATATATATATATAAGTATCCGCTAAAATGAGAACCACCTCGAGTTGTAAGAACCGCGAGAACTTTTTGATCCGGGGCGAGGTGGACCAAATTTTTTTTTTCAGAAACGTAGATGCATGTACAAAAACAACATTTGTAAAAAAAAATTCAAAAAAAAAAATGCCGTGGGTGTAGTTTTGAGCACCACAAGTTTGTGTTTACGGGACCCGTAAATTTTCCGGCCAGATTTACGAGTCCCGTAAACACAAACTTGTGGCTCTCAAAACTACACACACGACATTTTTTTTTTTTTG
Source organism: Helianthus tuberosus (assembly GCA_030545235.1). Classification (NCBI taxonomy): domain Eukaryota; kingdom Viridiplantae; phylum Streptophyta; class Magnoliopsida; order Asterales; family Asteraceae; genus Helianthus; species Helianthus tuberosus. The sequence continues at coordinate 150,248 of JARYGA010031768.1, forward strand.
AATTTTTTTTTACAAATGTTGTTTTTATACATGCATCTACATTTATGAAAAAAAAATTGGTCCACCGCGCCCCCTACGGTGTCGTTCTCACGGTTCTTACAACTCGAGTTGGTTCTCATTTTAGCATTCCCCTATATATATATATATATATATATATATATATATATATATATATATATAGGGGAAGGATCCACTAAAAAGTGGATTTTGCCTAAGTAGCCTAAGAATGATTGTGATGATTACATATGTCACTCCTAATAAGTAGGAATGAATGGTATTTTGGTCCTTATAAATAGGAGTGAAAATGACATTTGGCACCCCTTTTGTTTTTTTAAAAAATACAACAAAAAAATCTAGTACAAAAAAACCTAGCACAAAAAATCTAGTAAAAAAAACATAGCACAAAAAATGTAGTACAAAAAAATATAGCACAAAAAAATCTATTACAAATAAATATAGCATGAAAAAATTCAGCAAAAAAATGTAGTACAAAAAAATCCAGCACAAAAAATTGAGAAAAAAAAAATTAAAACAAAAAAAACCAGCACAAAAAATTTAGCATAAAAATATAGTACAAAAATCCAGCACAAAAAGATGTTATACAACATAGAAATACAACTTATTTTAGTGGGTTTTTTTAGTCTTCATATTTTATATAGCAATATGGTACTCAAATTAAATATAAAAAGACGCTTGATTTTACGGTGAAATTTTTATAAAAAAATAATGTCGTATAAAAAAGTTATGAACGTTTAAAAAATAGGGGTGGAATATGCATGTGCATTGCATGTGGAGAGAGAAAACTCATAAATAGGATTTTCCCAATATACCCTTGCACTCCTCCTTTCTCCTACACTTTCATCTTAACCATTGATTTGAAAAATGAATGGTTAAGATTCCTTCTCATCCTACTTAGGCAAAATTAACTTTTTATTTGATCTTACCCATATATATATCACTACTACAAAAAGAGGCATTTGCTATGAAATTTTGCTACGCAAAAAATTTGGTCGCAAATTTGGCTACGAATTAGCTATGGATTAGCTACAAACACATTTTGCTACCACTTTGCTACAGATATTCCGTCGCAAATGAAATCCGTAGCAAAACCCGTAGCAAATCCGTAGCAAAACTGAGAAAATAAATATAAAAAAAATAACGTAGCTAAAGCGGTAGCAAAATCCGTAGCAAAACCATGAAAATAAATATTTATAAATTAACTAATAAAATTTAAATAATACCCATAGCAAAATATGTAGCAAAGTTGAGAATATAAGTATTTAAATAATAATTACATAAAATGCCTAGCAAAATTTGTAGCAAAATCTTAGAAAAAAAATCTAAAACTAAATGTAGAAAAACTTGTAGCAACATCCGTAGCAAAAAGAGGAAATAAATAGGAAAATAAAACAACGTAGCAAAATCCGTAGCAGATGTATGGGAATAAATATTTAAAAATTAATTAAAAAAGTTAAATAAAATCCATAGCAAAATCTTTAACAAAGTTGAGAATATAAGTATTTAAAAAAATAATTAATTAAAATTGCATAACAAAATTTGTAGCAAGACCTACATTTTTTTATGTAAAATCAAACCTAGAAAAACTTGTAGCAACATTCGTAGCAAAATCCGTTGCAACAAAAAATATTTAAAAAACAAATTAATAACATCATAAGCAAAACCGTAGCAAATTTGACAAAACAAATATTCATATAATAATTCAATAAAACCCATAAAAGCATAGCAAAAATCAAGAAACTAAGTATTGAAAAATAATTATTAAATATATAGTAAAAATAAGTAAATTCATTTTACTAAAATAGGTAGCAAAATTCATAGCAATATTAAGAAAAGGAAATTTTTATAGAACAATGTAATAAAATTGATAGAAAAATTCATAGCAAAATCGGTAGCAAAAAAAAAAAAATCAACAAAATAAGTATCATCAAACATACTCAATGCATGTCAGGTAATGATCAATTGTAGTGAATCATGATAACTACATGATTAATAGTAAAAGATGGGTGCATATTAGTCATTATGACTCATATGAGTCATTATGACGGTTATGGCACGTTAGATCAACATGGCCAATGAATATCAAACGGATTAATAACAATCACTCATTTTTAACACATTATTACTCATCATGGTGTGTTGTGACGCTTATGTTTGATTAGTATGCCCAAGTAATGACATTAGATAACACTGCCATCGAGGTACTATGATCCAAGCAACGATTAAATACGAGATTGTTTAATTGTTAAAGAGTCTAACACGAAATGTGCGTTTGGTAATCTATACTATCTATAAAAGGAGCTTAGAGCATGACCTCACTTTGCTTACTTGTCATGATATTAGGTATGCCACCTAGGATGCCACATAGACTTCGCTAATGTCATAATTCTGATGTCATAAATAACAATTTATTATAGATTGTATAGATAAATAAATCAATATATTATTATAAAAAAACTTCAAATATAGTTTTGGCTCCATTTTTTAAGTTTAAACCTGTCTCTCTCTCTCTCTCTCAAATACAGTGCAGACTTCATTTTCAAAATTTAAAAACCTCTTTCTCTCAAATATACTTAAAGCTAAAATCAAATTCAAAATTCAAACCCTCCTCTTCTCTTTCTCTCTCTCAAATTCCATCAGATCTATCTGCAGCCCCTTTCTCTCGATTCAACTTAAATCAAAGAAGAAAAACATGCCATGGATTGAAGATCTAGGGTCTAAAAAACAACCGACAGATCTTCTTTCATTCGCAGGGAAGATAAGGTTCACTCAGCCAGCAGGTAACCTTCGATTCAGCAACTTCGATTAGCCCCCATTTCTTCTCTATTACATTTGAAATCTAATCTCCATTGCTAATTTCTTCTCTTCATAGAGGGACGTTGATCTCAGGATAAAAAAATTGTTTCAGTCAAGAAGACGGTAATATAAAATTACACATCTGTATATGCTCGCTTGTGTGTGTGTGTGTGAATTGATTATTGACTCTGGTGATTTGTATTATGTAATCGCTGAAGAAGACTCATGAGACCATCAACAATAGGTTCCTCAACACTAAATCACTGTGTTGTTGGATACACTAACGTATAGCTGTATACGTATACATCTGTGTGTGTTATGTATATCTAAACATACATGCATCTCAAATATCTCATGTAAAATGATCAGGGTGTTCATTGATGACGTCAGTCGGACCGACTTACAGAAGTGCAAAATTATCGGCGATCAGACTGTTACTTTGAAATTACGCAACCTTAAAGTGATTGTTATCTGTAAAACTGAAATTCTGACAATGATTGTGATTTATGTTTATATAAAATAGGGAAGTTGATATGTAAACATAGTGCATTAGCTCTGTTAGTTCAGATTTAGGGTTTTTGTTTGCTCATTAGTTAGTTGAGAATTTGCTAGATGATAATGAAACCCTAGGTTTCTATTTGGGTATTTATGTATCTGTTTGTGAGTGTTTTGTAGCATATACATGTTAAAAAGGTTGTAAACTTTAAATTTGTACGGATTGTTTATATAGAATTGGAGTTAAGAGTCTTGAATTTGATAGCTTAATATGCAGAGGATCTTCTGTATTGCTGCTCTCCCTTTAGACCTGTTTATGATAATATAAGAATAAAGTTGGTAGGGGAAATAGTGAACACTGTGGTTTAGAAACTCTGGTTTGAGTATGAATATCATGTTGTTGCTTATTAGTACACGGTCCGACTCCTATGTTATAGGTCTTCGTTATATGAATATCATGTACTGCAAATTAGCAAACCATATCAACCATCAACGACAAAATGAGCAGCGTTGTTTACAGGAAATAGAGGAGTTTAAAGAGGGGGTTAAGTCTGGGAACATTGCACCGGGTACTTCACTTAACAAGTTATCAGATGATGCACAGGATGAGCAGAAACATGCCATTAGAATTGCTGATGAGAAGGTTGCTCTGGCTGTTCAAGCATATGACTTGGTACCGATACTTTTATTATGTTGTTTTTGTTCTTGAGTTTGTGCCAAATTTTGAGACATATAGCTATTTCCTCTATTTCAAGTGAAGTGTTGAAAATATTCCTATGCAGGTGGATGCTCATATTCAACAACTCGATTAGCATCTTAAAAAATTGATGTAGTCTGTTACTAAATTACAAAATTGCAAAATGAAGTGATTGATGGCGATTGTGAGTCCTTTGTTACTTTACGTTTGACTTCAAAACAAACAACGAAGCTCTGGTTTAGTCTGTGTGTAAAATGAAGCGATTGAACAGATCTGTGTTTGTTCGTTCAGTTAATTTTCAAATTATGAGTAAAATGAAGTGATTGAATGGGGTCAGTGTGTTTGTTTTCTGAATTGTTTGTTAAATTTGTGTGTAAAATGAAGTGATTGATTGGAGGTAAACTGTTAATTAGTCGATGTGTTTGTTCAATTAAGTGGTTAATTTGTGCGTTAAATGAAGCATGAAGCGACTGCGTTTGTTTGTTCAATTGATTGTTGAATTTATGCAAGCAGCTCTTGAAGAAACACATGAGTTCTTAGTCGCCGCCAACATGTTCTTTGATCTCTAATCTCATCAACAAGGTAAGATTTATTTTTTACTATTCATGTTGTTTTATCAGCTGATTAAATATGAAGGTAGTTGTTTTATATTTGTTTTTAGTGAATTAAAGATATGGATGCAAAAAGAAGCAAAACGTGTTTGTTTTTGTTGATATATTTGCTTGATTTGTTGGTCTCAGGACAATGGAGCAGATTGCATCTCAAATTATTGGTCCTTTTGACTGGTCATATCACAAAATACCTAGAACATGTGACTTCCTCAACAAAACGTGTTGCGGACATGATAAGCAAAATGGAGGTTTTGTAAGGTAAAAGCAAAGATGTCAATGAGCACAAGGAAAGAAATAAGAGAAATAATAAAGAGATACCTGCTCGTGTAGAGGGTTGGTCTTGGTGTACACTACTGCACCATAGCAGTGTACACCACTGCACCATAGAGATACGGTGCTCATGAATTTCTTGTGTTGCATTATATGATTCAGATATGGAAAATGAAGTTGATGTTTGTTACAGTTCATGAATTTCTTGTGTTGCATTATATGTACAGAGTGTTTATGCCGTGGAAGCATCTGAGATGGCTGCCTTAGTGTTTGAGATCATTCAAACCTTTAATTCGTCACCAAGCGGTTGCATCATCTATTCAGGTAATCTTTCTTTGTGTCAATTCGGTGATCTGTGGTTGTTTCATTGCATTTGGGCACATCGAGTATGCATTTTATATGTTGAATCTGGTGTTATTAGGCTGCACACAAGTTGTTTGATATAATGCCTGAATGAAGTTCTAAATTCAAATAAAGCATGAATTTCATCCAAAAACTAAAATTGGGAAGTTAATGGGATTTTCAAATACTTCTTTATTGAATTGTTTCTCTGGGATGTGTGAATTGTTTATTTTTGGTTTTCCATTACGATATTAAGAACCATGGTTTTGGGGTTGCTTTTTGTTGATAAGTTAGGTCTACATTTGTTTCGCATTTGGTATTTCAGCGACTTAATAGATCTCAATATAAACACATCGTCTGGATCAGTTCTGAAGAATGATAGTTTTCATAAACAAAGTTCTTATTGTGAAATGTCGTTAATTGTGTTATTCAAGCTCGAAGAAGTTAATTCGTAAAGGAGATGCAGGGTTGAGATATTTCAGATGATGATGATGAAGTTTCAGTTTCAGTTGCTGTTAGTGCAATCGAGAAGTTATCTTGAAATGGTTCGACTTCCAGGCGGGTAATGAAGCTGTAACTCTACTTTTTGGCGTCGCTGCAACTACTGGACTAAGTTTGTTTGCATTTACTGAGGTTAGGATCTTTAGAAAAAAAATAAATAACAAATCTTCTGCTTTGGATTCTTCAATTCGGTGTGCATAATTGTGATCATCTTCAGGTTGAAACAATACTTGAGGTCTTGGGTTTTGCTGCCTTGGTGCAACTTGTCAGCAAGAAGCTACTATATGCAGAGGTCCTTTTTAATTTTATTGCTTTTGTTGACTATTAATTCTTGCTTATTGGTTTAAACTTGCATCCAAACACCCGACGTATTAGGTAGTTCAAAAATAATAGTGTGGAAAGAAAGATTCTTGTGAAATTTTGTTTTTGGTATGTTGGTTTTGTTTATAGATTAAAGATTCGATTATGAATTTTCCATGGCAGGATCGAAGAAGAACTTTAAAAGAATTTGGTGAGTTTGTGAGTGCAAACATCGGGCCCAAAGAGATCCTAGATGACGTTAAGGTACTTAAACAATATTATAGTTTGGTTTTGAAAGCAAGTGCTTAATGATTAAAAAAAATCATGATATTGGGAAAGCATATATGTGTTTTGAAATGAAATCTGCAAGTTGGACCAGTGGTATTTAATATCTTACTCAGTGTGTAAGAAAGTTAATGTGAATATGATGAAAGCAAATGGCTTATATGTAACACCCTTATTATTATTTAACGGTTTTCGTATAGTTTATGAAGATAAACGGGTAATTATGATTTCAAATACATTGAAATTACGGGTTAATTAAACCTTTTACAGAAATAAACTATACGAAAACCCTTAAATAATAATAAGGGTGTTACATTATATCACACTCAAGGTGGTTCTATTATTCTATTTCAGGTAAGAAGGAAATATCCCAAACGTCTGATCGAAACGGTTATGAGAAGAAATTCAGTGAAGAATCGTTTGGATTATTAGAAAATAATACGCACGAGAATCGTTTGGATTATCAGCAAGAGCCAATGGCTTATATGACACGCAAGATGAAGCGGAGAAACGAATGATCCGTCTCAAAAACATGAAGAAATTGAATTCTAGGTGCCCATGGGTATATCTAGAATTATTCCACTAACTGTCTTCAAAAAAATGGTGGCAACAATGGCTGTTGCCATAGGTTAAATGTCCCTATGGATTTATCCATAATTCAGGTAAAAAATTTACTTATCCATTTCAAAGTGACCAACACTATTCCTTTCATCATAAGCCCAATTTTAAACCCTAGGCAAAGTGTGACCCAAGCGAGTCACTTTGGCTGCTAATGTTAACAAGTCAGGCCCAACATTATTATATAACTACTACGATGAGCTAAAAAATTAAACAAAAATTAGATCAACTAGAAACCCCATTGAACAAAAATTAGATCAACTATGATTTTGTATTATATTTTCATAACTAATGCTCATCAATTAAAAATTACTGTTGTTGATACATCTGTTGATACAGTGGTGGATGGATTAATTATAGACCATATATAACTACTATGATTTTGGATTTAGTGTTTGTGTTGACAATGTTAGAGAAGCAAGGTTCGTGTTCATTTTAGGACTCTCGTGGTGGATGGATTAATTATAACAGTACGATTTAATTGCAGTTATCAGAGGGCTGATCCGAATTTTGTGATGCCAAAAGAAGTAAGAAATTTTAAACCAAATTTGCCGCAACATGTTGTTCAACAATCGATTAGCCCAAAAGGTGAAGTTCTTTATATTAGTTTGCAAATAAAAATTTATTTTGAAATTCATGTTGCAAGTGCTAATTTATTTTTTATGATAACTGTAACAGAAAAAGCTACCCTGCCTACATGTGAAAGGGTACATATTAAATCCCCAAAAGAAGAAAGAATTGTTAAGCAATCAATGAGCCCAAGAGGTGAAGTTCCTTATGAAAATATGTTAGTTTTCAAATAGAATACTATATTAAAATCATGTCAAATGTGCTAATTTATGTCTTATAATCAATATATCAGAAAAAGCTGCCGTGCCTTTTCAAAACAGAGTTAATGCTAGGCAGCCTGTTAAGTCTCCCAGAGTTGAAGGAACAAATCTAGAAAAGGAGCCGAAGACAAGTATGCATCATGAAAAACCCGAAACAATATCAGGTACAAAGATTGATATGTGTGTTTTGTGGAAGTCTTTGTTTTCTTGCTATATTCAAGAACACCGGTGGCAACTATTGTCAAATTCAAGAACACCGGTGGCGATCGCTATTGACAACTATGAGCTAAAAGAGAAACGGGTTAGAGTAGTTAAATGGGTTGAAAGTCGTCTAAAGTGCATTTCTAATGCTTATAGCCTCTTGATTTTAAATTTTAAAGGATTAATATTGTAATACATAGCTTTTGTAATCATATTTTCGTGCGTTAGCTATTTATTTAGATATGGACACAAATGCGTGCCTTACCCGTTTTGGAATGTTCTATAAACAAGCCATTTCAATCCAAAGAAACATTTGCTACTATTTTATTTTGTATGTTGTAAATTATCAGTTTCTTTTACATGTTGAATGCTATTTTTTTTTGTAGGTTGCAAGAATCATGCTGATGTGGAGGCTGGGAGATCCTGTGCTGCGAAACCGAACCTAACAAGTGGTTCAAGAGCTAGAAGACGACCTGATATGGTATGATAAGCCTTTAGTTAAGTTTCATATAGTATGTTTTTCACAGTTTGTCTTAAAATTTAATATACTTTGTAAATGTAGGATGGTTATTTAGAAAGATAAATTCCAGAGATGTTATTAAATATGCATCTAACATAAGCAGCGCAAGGAGGGAAAGTTGACTCTGGCCACCCTCCAATTTAGTAGCATTAGTTTTCAAAGAGAAATTATGAGAAATAACACGTCAACTAAAAACTAATTTAGTAGCATTAGTTTTCAAAGAGAAATTATTGTAAATCTGTTTGACAGAACCAGGGGCTAAAGTATCATTTAATTGAAGGTTAGTTATCTAAGATAAAAATATATATATAGTATATAAATGAAAAAAAATATATATTGTGTACTTCCTTTTTAATTTTTCAAAACAATTCATTTTCCATAAAAGAGAGAGAAAACTATCAAAAGTATGCATTATTTGTATTTTGCAGAACTTTTTTATGTTTCTGACTTGCACTTGATAAATCATCTACTAAACTAAAATTGGGTAATTGACAGGCCTAGGATGGGGTAGATACTATGTGGGCCCAATCCAGTTCATGGTCTGCTATGGTGCAGTGGTGGGCTAAGGTTCTCTTTATTAAATTATGTGGTAATTTTTGAAGACAAAGATGATGCAGCCGTAAAGCTAAGGTTCCTGTCACACCCCGATTTCCACGTGTCACCGGTGGGCCCGGTGGGGGAGTATCGTGACGTGGTTGGCAACGTAATAGTCAAACAACACAATGTAATAATGCATAGCGGAAGCAAATTTAAAATATAATACAACTGAATTTTATTTATTGTAATCAAAGTCACAATATCCGGTGTTTATCCACAGTAGGATCGAAACAAAATAACATTTAATGGTTCAACAGACTTCAGGCATCTTAAGCTTGCGAGACTTCTAATGATGCTTAGGAGAAATCCCAGCCAATTTCGCTTAGTACCTGCATTTAATCTTTTTGGGAAAATACGTCAGTTTACACTGGTAAATACATTCAACTGACTCATTTTGTAAAATGATTGAAAATTGGTTTGGATGCACATGGCATAAACATTTTTATAACTTGGGAGAATTATTTAATATTATAATCTTGTGAACGAATTACATGTTACTTATGCGTTCAGTAGCCCGGATCTAGTCCGGGTTAAAGATTAATAGACACACCACATCATTGAGTTATACACGGACGGTGTACGCCTACACCCCGTGCTCAGGTCGCGGCCATCTCGTAAGATGATGCCAAGGATATCCGGGACATGGTCATTAACCCCCCAAAGGCTGTAAAGTAAACAAGACTGTTTAAACGAGCCGATCAAATTATTCAACTACCCACTAAGCGTGGAGATTTGATCCCCGATCAAGCGGTACGCTATGTACCGTAACCCAAGCCCGTATAGGGAAAATAAGTTAAAAGTATTTACCTGAGTAAGTATTAATCACAACAAGCAAAATGCACGTAGCTTTTACTGGTTCTCCTAATCTGGAACGAAGGTTTATAATAACCTATTAGAATGCTAACGGGTCTTTTATTAAGCTTAAGCTTAGACCGGCTAGTTTCAAGATACGGTTCGTACGCACGATTAAGCGAAGACCGGATAGAATGTGATTCAGACCTGACAAGTTTGAAGACTTGTTTAATATGGGTTTATTATTCACATTCTGGATTTTGAGATAAAACCGTTAAGGTTTGACCCGTTTCGGCTAATTTATGTAAACTTGTTACATAAACCGAACCGTACGCGTAATAAGCGTGACAGGTAGTCATGAGAGCTATATACAGGTTTCCTAAGTTAATTATGTCTCAAATATGTTGTAACATCAGTAAGGTGTCTTTCGTTATGCCCGAAACGCGTTTAAATACAAACTAGGCCCCGTAGGGGTATTTTGGTAACTTCACATAAGCCGAAAAGCTCAAAACTAAAGTCTGAGTTTATCAACCTTTGCTTACTGTTAACATATTATAATTTTCCCCTTATATCAGTAGGTATCAACCCGGGTATGTCCAATATGATTTTAAAACATACTATGCGCTAAAAACGCTAAATAGGCGATTAAAGGCCATTACCGGGTTCGATACTTAAATATGATATTTTTATATTTCCAGAAGGCTTAAAATAATTTATTTATCATAACTAATCAGTGGCAAAAGGTTTGGAGTCGTTTAGATATGTAAAACTCATTTTATGGTCCGTAAGGGCAAAATCGACAAGTACCGGATTAAGCCTACGACTATGAGTTATGCTCAGCCTAAAATTAATTAAAAATCTTTAAAAATCCCAAACTAATATATTACATCAGTGGGTAAAAGATTTGATACCAAAAAGTATGTTTAACTAGGTTATACGCTAATTACGCCATTTTATTAACATAAAGCATTAGTTTAGCGATATTGAGCATAACTCTTAACCTACAACTCAAACCGATGTCAAACTTTGCATACAAGTTTACATATCAGTAACTAAGGTTTCTACACTTTTATATTTTCATAAATCATGTTTTAAGGTAATAAGGGCATAACGGTCAACATACGAGCAATTAACGGAAACATGCATATTAATTGGATAATCAAGGAAA
>JARYGA010031769.1:0-50602 GCA_030545235.1 Helianthus tuberosus
TACTTAGTACATTGTTTTACATTTACATTTTATGCTATGTATGTCCATTGCGTGCATACTTAGTACATCGTTTTCACCACATGCTTACATTTTGTTATGACATTTGGGTTATTTACAATGGAACAATACATTCATTAACATTAGCTACGCCGTTCGTTAGTAGGTAGTGGTACCATAGGAATTGACAACTCCCGTTCCGGACATCCCAGGGAAAGGGGATGAAAGGAATGACCGAATTCGATATACATAATTTAGATAAACCTTTAAGTGGTTTAAGGGTTTATCGCCGCAGTCTCAAGGCTTGGATGTATGCATTTTCACAACACCGCATAGATGTTCGTATCAGTATAGCATGCATTTACACAAAACATAGCTTTGATTTAAACCAAGTTTTACTTCAATACTATGTTCTTGTGCATATGGTTTAGTTGATGCATTTCACTAGCCATACAGATCATTTTGGTTACATATTACATAATTTACATTGATCATGCATTTCCACAAAACATAACTTTGATTTAAACCAAGTTTTACTTCAATACTATGTTCTTGTGCATATGGTTTAGTTGATGCATTTCACTAGCCATACAGATCATTTTGGTTACATATTACATGATTTACATTGATCATGCATTTCCACAAAACATAACTTTGATTTAAACCAAGTTTTACTTCAATGCTTTGTTTTGTGCATTTCATCTATGGTTTAGTTGATGCAATTTCACTAGCCATACATATCATTTTGGTTACATATTACATGATTTACATTGATCATGCATTTCCACAAAACATAACTTTGATTTAAACCAAGTTTTACTTCAATGCTTTGTTTTGTGCATTTCATCTATGGTTTAGTTGATGCATTTTCACTAGCCATACATATCATTTTGGTTACATATTACATGGTTTACATTTGACACATAAACACTTTTGACATTGATTATACATTACATGATTTACATTAGACATGAACATTTTACATTGTTGGTTTGGTTTGAGTAAGTGATTAAGTAACGATGCGTGTGTAATATGATACAAGCATGGTGGATACGCCGCTGGTACTTCCTATATATAAGTGTTTGTATGGTATTACATATCGTAGCGTTATTTAAATCATTTCAGTTTATGACATATAACATTTTATACAAATAACATACTTTTCCCAATACATTGTTTTACAAACAACTTAACTTATACAAACTCATTTTACATGGTTATTCATTTAACCATGCATTATTCTCTTATTTATACGTATCATCTGAACTTATTGTTTTTCAAATGATTTACAAAGACAAAGCAAATTACAAGGTTCATGACTAAACATTTTCTTAAACAGAAGTCATGAATCTTATTTTCACAACACCTATGTACTCGCCGGCATTTTTATGCTGACGTACCTATTTTCACATGTGTTTCAGGAAATGAAGCATAGGATTGATCAAGATACACTTAGGCGGACATGGGCCTTAGTGACAATAAAAGATGCAGACTAGTTATTTATGTTATGTTTCTTTGATTATCAAGACATTGTAATTCATTTATTCAATAAAACAATATTTCAATTTCCATGTGTTATGAAACAATGATTCTGTTACAACACTCCCCGATGTTTCCGCCATGTTTTGTTGTTTTACGTGGTCGGGGTGTGACAAGAACATATGGGGGGTGGCGGCCTAGCTTTATTTTTATAAAAAAAAATTCAATTCTTTTATAAAATATAAGTCTTACACATATATATATTTCATAACTTTTATAAAATATAACATCATATGTTATAAGACTTATGCTATTTTTTATTATGTTATTTAACCAATTAAATAACAAATTAAAATATTCTCTCAAAATAAATTATCCATATAATTTATTAGTTTGTCAAGTGCAATTATTTAGAAAACCAATTTCTAAATATTCTAAGTGTTGATATTTATTTATTTGATCATATCATAAATAAATATTGTAAGTGTTTATCAAGCTTGTTATTGGGTATGACTCGACTTGGATCATAACGTACTAGCCACATCAATTTAATATGTGTCTTGGGCACACAGAGTCCAACACAACCCCTACCAAAAACCACCAAAAATACCAAAAAGAAACCCTCCAAACCCACCAAACCCAAAAAGGGTCCTCTGGAAGATGAGATCCCAGAGGTAAACCCAGTGACAACACAAAAGTCACATGAAACCACTGTTGCTACTTCCTCACAACAGTTGGAAAGATCTCCACCCAAAACTTTAACTCCTCATGATTCCTCACAAAAGGAACATGTTGTAAGCACAGGGATCCCACAACTTGTAACATCATCCTCATTTAAGAGTATGTTAAACTGTCCTTCGCCCAGGACAACTCTGCTTTCCACACCACCCTCCACATTTAAAATCATGGCAACTACCACATCACTGTTTGAAACCATTGATAGTCAATCACAAAAAGGCCCCTCTCATCAACACATTTCTGAGAGCAAAATTTCCACAGTGGCTGTGTTTGATAAAAATCAATTGGTTATCCCACAAACAGTTGAGGAGGCTACATCACTAGGATTTCACGAAATCCCTGTTGATAGTTCAATTGGAGCAGCTACTACAGATGTTGAATCCACTGATTTACATCTGGACAGTAGTTTCATACATAAGTCTCCTTTTAAGGCAATTTCTACTAGGGATACTTTGGTAACCACTGCTGGTATTAAAACCACTGATAGGTTTACTAAGGAATCCTCTGTTGTGGAAAGAAGACCCCAGTACCAAGAAAAAGGGGCATCTAAGGTTGAAGCAAGTGATAAATCACATGTTCATGATACCCTAGATATAACTACCACCTCTGGTAGGAGCTCAGATGATCCTATTAAGTTAGGAGATGGGCTAAAATATAAGGAATTAACGGGCAAAGTTACAAAGATTGAGACATCAGTGGGAGATATCAAAAATGTGCTGCAACAGATGTTACACTCTGCAAAATCTCGAAACACTGCTCAATCCTCTCCTCAAACCACCAGAATTGTGAAACAAGTGTATCCTCTGCTTCAACAACATCATCAACATGCTAATTAGTTACATGATTCAAAAGTGCAGACATTCAAAGAAGAAGTTGAAGCCATGTATAAAGACACACAGGAAGAGCTTAAAGCTATTAAGAAAATTCCCAATCCTGACACTACCCCTGCACCTATCTTCGAAAGAGTTGATGATGCCAAAAAGGGGGAGAAAAATGACTCTGGGGAAAATCTCTCAGTAACTTCTACTGAAACATCTGTCAAAGAAAAGGAAAAGGGAGGTGAAACCCTAAAAATTCAAGCAGATGATGAAGATACACAAATAAGGATCGTTCAAAGTCAAGTCAGGATAAAAGAGAAGGAGATGAAGGATACCACAACTGGTCTCAAAACCACTGACTGATTTTAAAAGCGTATGGGATGAGAGCAGAGCTTTGGTTGAGAAACAGATAGTTCTGCAAAAAGAAAAAGAAGAGATTGGTACTTCATTAAAGAAGAGTCCTGTTAGAAAAACAAGGCAATCAACCACCACAGCTTCTAAAACTAAGCCAGTTACTACTTCAACCACAACTTATGTTCCCACAAATCACTTACACCTCTACCATTAACAACATCTATCACTCAAACAACAACTATACAATTCACTGCCCCACCAAAAACATCCTTACCACCACCTACACCACCTGCTGCCATCCTTTATCAAAGAAGGAAACAAAGTAGATGGATGCAGAAATACCAAAAGAAGACCAAGCCTCAGAAGAATATATCATGAAGATGGTTCTTCAGACACTTAGAGAAGAACAACAAGAAACAGCAAAATCTCAAGACACTGCTCAAGTTGTCATCACCAGGCCTCAATATCCAAACTCATCAAATAAATCTCTCCCAAGAAAACCATTGGATTCAAAAATACTAAAGTGGATGTCTGATCAAAAGACCCACGTATTGACTTTGCTCAGGTCTAATGGTGAAGTGAAGCATATATCAAGGGAAACAGCACTTGGCCTGTGTGTTGAAGATTTGCAAGATCTCCTTGAGCTTACACTGTGCAGGGATGAGGATGACACAGATTCCATGAACTTTGAATTACTATTCAAAGGACAAGTTAGGGAATTATTGATGAGACAATAAAGATCCTGAATAATGAAGGGTTTTGGCATCATCTGTTCCAGGGGGAGATTGTTGAGATTGAACCCTATAGAGGAACAGATGATGTAAAGCCAAAACTGGTTCAGAACAGTGGATTCATCATAAGCAGCAGTTTACACTAATCTTTCCCCTTGACAGTGGCTCCAACATCTGATATGCTCCAAGTACTGCCTTTCTCAACAACTGCTGATCTTGTAAACTACTGTTAAGTCATAAAACTGATGAAGCATAAAGATTGAAGCTCAAACTACTGATGGGATCCAAGCACTGTTGGAGATCAAAGCACTGCCCATTCAAGGTCTGATCATCCTTTGAATAAAGCACTGATGCTCAAACAACAGTGGTTGACTACATCAGTGGAATGAAGAATCAGTGTTTATATATCATTGTTTAGAAAGTAATCAATGTTTGTATGGTCAGTTGTTATAGAATAGTAGATAGAGTTTGTTAGTTTGTTAGATGTCACTTTCATGGTGACGTCAGCTGAGATGCCTCAGTGGTTTGGTTTGCCTATAAATGGAGCAGTACTCTGTACTGTTACATTTGATTGACTGAGTGAGTTCTTCTCCTCTAGTCCAATCCTTTCATCTTGTGTGCAATCAACCACTGGAATATCAGGCTGAGGGGGAGTTTATTTGTAAGCATGTTTTGCAATCTTTTGATTTACTTTGGAATCTTTCGACTGATGCAATTCATGTGTTTATCAAATCTATTTCTCTTTATGTTTGTGTTTACAAAGTTTGTTGTTCATTTCCGCTGCACTTGTCATGTATTCATATTCATTGATTGTTCAATTTACACAAACAAACACTCTCATGAGAGCCTTCGATCCTAACAGCACTGGACAGCTGAATCAGAATCAGGATCAGAACAACAACCAAGGAAATGGGAACAACAATGGAGGCAACAATGGAGGCAATAACGGGGGTAATAATAATGGCAATGGCGCCCGAGGTCGTGCCTTCGTGATTGGTCAGGGTGATGCTAGGAATGATCCAAACGTTGTGATGGGTAAGTTTCTTTTGGATGATTTCTTTGTTACTGTTTTATTCGATTCGGGTGCCGATACTAGTTATGTGTCCTTAAAAGTTAGTCAAATGCTTAAGCGCACCCCAACACTTTTGACCACCAAACACGTGGTAGAGCTAGCAAACGGTAAAAGCTTAGAGGCCACACACATAGTTAAGGGTTGTAATCTTGTTCTTGCTGATCAGACCTTTTCTATCGACCTCATTCCTATCGTTCTGGGTAGTTTCGACGTTGTTATTGGGATGGATTGGTTATCTCATCAGCAAGCGAAAATTCTTTGCAACGAGAAGATCGTCCGCATCCCCCGTTCTGGTGAAGAACCCCTTGTGATTCGTGGCGATAAGAGTGGTGCCGTTGTGGGCATCATCTCTTTCCTTAAGGCCCAGAAGTGTTTGCGAAAGGGCCACACTGCCATTCTAGCTCTCGTTACTGACGCATCAATGGAAGAGAAGAGAATTGAAGACATTCCTATTGTATGCGATTTTCCTGAGGTATTCCCCGAGAAATTACCTGGTCTTCCGCCTCATCGACAAGTCGAGTTTCAAATCGAGCTAGCTCCTGGAGCAGCACCAATAGCTCGTGCACCTTATCGTCTAGCTCCATCAGAACTTGAAGAGCTGTCCTCGCAACTACAAGAGCTCTTGGACAAGGGTTTTATTCGCCCTAGCTCTTCGCCTTGGGGAGCTCCAGTGTTATTCGTGAAGAAGAAAGACGGTACCTTCAGAATGTGTATTGACTTCCGCGTCAACAAGGTGACCATGAAGAATCGCTATCCTCTTCCACGCATTGATGACCTATTCGACCAGTTGCAAGGGTCGAGTTTCTATTCCAAGATTGACCTGAGGTCAGGTTACCATCAACTGAGAGTCCGAGAAGAGGATATCTCTAAAACAACATTCAGAACTCGTTATGGGCATTACGAGTTTCTGGTTATGCCTTTCGGATTGACGAATGCACCTGCGATCTTCATGGATCTCATGAACCGAGTGTGCAAGCCTTACCTAGATAAGTTTGTCATAGTTTTCATCGACGATATCCTGATCTATTCGAAGAGTCAGGAAGAACACGAGCAACACCTGAGGCTTATTTTGGAACTTCTTCGAACAGAGCAGTTGTATGCCAAATTTTCGAAATGTGACTTCTGGCTTCGCGAAGTCCACTTTCTAGGCCACGTGGTAAACAAGGATGGGATTCATGTAGATCCATCCAAGGTTGATTCGATCAAGAACTGGCCTGCACCCCATACACCAACAGAAATCCGCCAATTCTTGGGTTTGGCCTATATTACAGACGGTTTATCAAGGATTTCTCAAAGATTGCGCAACCTCTCACTTCACTAACTCAGAAGGGGGTCACCTATCGTTGGGGTGATGTACAAGTGTCCGCATTTCAGTACTTAAAAGATAGACTTTGTAGCGCGCCTATCCTCTCATTGCCTGAAGGCACAGAAGATTTTTTGGTTTATTGTGACGCTTCCATCCAAGGACTTGGTTGCGTATTGATGCAACTTGACAAGGTCATTGCCTACGCATCACGCCAACTTAAAGTTCACGAAAGGAACTACACTACGCATGACCTGGAATTGGGAGCAGTTGTTTTCGCACTTAAGATATGGAGACATTACCTGTACGGTACCAAGTGCACCATTTACACCGATCACAGGAGTCTCGAGCATATCTTCAAGCAAAAGGAGTTAAACATGCGACAACGCCGATGGGTCAAGCTCTTGAATGATTATGAATGCTCTATCAAATACCATACGGGCAAAGCCAATGTTGTGGCCGACGCCCTCAGTCGAAAGGATACTATACCTAAACGTGTGCGAGCGTTACAACTTACCATCCAATCTAGTCTTCCTACTCAGATACGAGATGCTCAGGTCGAAGCATTGAAAGCAGAAAACATCAGGGCTGAGTCCTTACGAGGATCGAGGAAGCGGTTAGAACAAAAGGAAGACGGCGCCTACTATGTAACAGGGCGTATCTGGGTTCCACTCTATGGTAATCTATGTGATCTTGTGATGGATGAGGCACACAAGTCTCGTTATTCAGTACATCCTGGTTCGGATAAGATGTACGACGATCTCAAGACTATGTATTGGTGGCCTAGTATGAAAGCCAACATAGCAACCTACGTCAGTAAATGTTTGACTTGTGCGAGAGTCAAGATTGAATATCAGAAACCAGCAGGCCTACTCCAACAACCAGAGATCCCGACATGGAAATGGGTGCAAATTTCCATGGATTTCGTGACTGGCCTGCCTAGATCTCAACGCGGAAATGACACTATTTGGGTGATAGTGGATCGATTGACTAAGTCTGCACACTTCTTGGCAATCAAGGAAACCGACAAGTTTTCTACTCTAGCAGACATCTACCTAAAGGAAGTAGTATCAAGGCACGGAGTGCCAACCTCCATCATTTCTGATCGTGACTCACGTTTTACATCTGAATTGTGGCAAGCTATGCACAAGTCCTTTAGCTCTCGATTAGACATGAGCACGGCATATCATCCACAGACGGATGGGCAATCTGAGCGCACCATCCAAACCCTTGAAGACATGCTAAGGGCATGTGTAATCGACTTTGGAAATGGCTGGGAAAAACACCTCCCGTTAGTGGATTTTTCATATAACAACAGTTACCACACCAGCATCCAGGCCACTCCGTTCGAGGCATTGTACGGACGGAAGTGCCGATCACCTCTTTGTTGGGCAGAGGTTGGCGACAGTTAAATCACAGGCCCCGAACTTGTAGTAGATACAACCGAGAAGATTGCTCAGATACGACAACGAATGGCGGCAGCTCGTGACCGTCAGAAAAGCTACGCTGATAAGCGCAGGAAACCACTCGAGTTCCAGGTTGGGGATCGGGTGCTACTCAAAGTCTCACCTTGGAAAGATGTAGTTCGTTTTGGCAAATGAGGCAAACTCAATCCGCGTTATGTCGGACCGTTCGAAATCATTGAGAAAATTGGCAAAGTCGCCTACAAGTTGAATCTACCGGCAGAACTCAGCGGAGTTCACAATGTTTTCCATGTGTCGAATCTGAAGAAATGTCTGTCAGATGAGACCCTCATAGTTCCCTTAAAGGAGCTCACAATCGACGACCAGTTGCGATTCATCGAGGAACCAGTTGAAATCACAGACCGAGACGTTAAGATTCTCAAGCGTACCAGAATACCCCTTGTTCGAGTTCGTTGGAACTCCCGTCGTGGCCCAGAGTTTACCTGGGAATGAGAAGACCAAATGAAACACAAGTATCCCCAGTTGTTTAAGAAAAGTGCAACCACTACTGAGGCTGAAGCTACTGCAGAATTTCGGGACGAAATTCCAAACCAACGGGGGGATGATGTGACACCCCAGGAAAACCAGGAAACCACGCAAATTAACTAGCTTCCTCAGTAACCACGTGCTAAATTTCGGACGAAATTTTCTTAACAGGGGGAGAATGTGACAACTCTCATAATTACATGTATCCGTACTATTTATTAATGTTAATTAAAGTGCTTGATGACTGTGTTGAATTACTTAACTGCTTTTTTATTACTGCGTCATACTTACATGTGCTTGTTAACATACTAGTCTTGTACAGAAAATTGACTGAATGGTCCTGAATGTTTTCCTAAGTGTTAGGAATTAAAAGTATTATAAAAAGTTACATAAAAGACACTATACGGAATAACTTAGCACTTTAACGAAACGGTATCTAACCGAACAACCGGACATTACCGGGGACACCAAAATATTGCAAGAAACATTGTTTAATTATTTCTTGGCTAGTTATGATCCCCGAACACCTTAACACCCACTAAATTCTCAACTAACTAACTTATGTAACCATATACTTGGAACATGACTAATAATTACCAACTAACCATCAAATATTACAAATAACCCCCCCCCCCCCCCCCCCCGTGCTTGGTTACGGTCCAAAAGAGGACCCACGAAGATCATGCCATACTTCCTAGATTACTTCTCATATTTTATTAGATATTACTTGATTGAATGGACAAAATATTATATGAAAAGATTATAAGTGTGTGGGCACCAAGATCTCCAACATATCATTCATATCTTCACACAACCTCACTCTCTCACTCACTCTCTCCCTCTCCTCTCGGCTCCCTCTCTAACCGCCACCATCACCACCTTATCACCACCATGTTCATCCATTTTTAAGCTCCATCCATGTGTTAGAAGATGCTTTGAGAAGCTTGAAGCTTGTGGATCATCAAGGAGTTCTCTTGCTTGCTTTCATCATCCATTTTCACCATCTTTTCTCTTGAAGTTCTTCCCTAGCTTCGAGCTAGTTGTAAGTCCTTGTTTAACCTTTGTTCACTTCTATTTTGAGTAGTTAAAAGATGTAGTATGATGTATATCACAAAAACACTAAAAGGTTTAAACAAGAAACATGAACATTAAGCTTTACATAAAGATGAAACATGATGAAGTGTTGATAGTATGATGTTGTTTGGTATATGTTGATGCTTGCTTGTTGATTACTAGAAATGTTGTTGTTGATCAATAAGCATGTTAACGGAACAAATAGAACTTGCGTTAGAGCGCTATAAGCTGAAAACAGGAAACTGTCAAACTATTACAGCCGCCTTCAGTCGACTGTAACCGGGTCGTAACATAACGAAAAATTGATTTTCTTGAGTCTATAACGTGTTATTTTGAAATACGGTTCTAATGGCACTTTAATCATAATTTTTAGACTTCGTTTACTATTTTTAAAGGGGTCGTTTTTCACAGCAGCAAAAGCTGCGTTTTTACTGCAAAAAATATGTGTTATGTTTTTTGTCATAACTTGAAATCTGTGTAGAATTAGCTCATGAAATTTATACTGTAGATGACCACTGATGTCGTTGTAATGCTCTAACTGGAATTTCATCAATCGGACTTGCGATGAATTTTTAATAAATTATTCCGTAGACTGCAGTCAGAAAGTAATGAATCTGATTGCAGTCCGGTAAATGATTTTTTATAAAACATTTGTAACGAATTGGGTTTCGATAATTTTACACAGTAATATTTGGATTGTTTAAAACATTATGTAAAAGAGTTGGAATGTTTGGAGTAAGTTAACTATTTTATTAAAATACCCAAAAATAGTCCAGTTTTGGATGTTCAAGCTGAAACAATATAACTAGTGATTTGCATGTCTAAATGTTGGTTATGTTATCCGATAATGATCTAACGTGTTATATGTCAATGAAAGTGTTATGTGCAATATCGTATGCTTGCTCTTGAGTAGCTATAGGTGGAATGTTATATGGGCATGAACTATTAAAGTGAGTGCATGTCATGTAGTAGATACGTGTAGGAACTTTGTGCTCTATTTGAAAACCACTAAATGACTAACTGGTAATCATATTAGGACGTGATTGACCGACCTTGACTGTTAGCTATTTTTTAGAGTCAAACCGAGCAACCGAGGTGAGTTCACACTCTTAAGGCATGGGATTCCCGGTGGGTTGGGAATGGGATTAAATAGCTAAGACGGAACTTGTACTTTCACCACTACTAGACTACTTACCTCTGTCCTCGGATTGGGAAGGACGCCAGCGCTAAACCTACGTATTCACTACGTACCTCCGTCCTCGGATTGGGAAGGACGCCAGCGCTAAACCTACGTATTCACTACGTACCACTGTCCTCGGATTGGGAAGGGCACCAGCGCTAAACCTACGTATTCTTTTACGTACCTCTGTCCTCGGAATGGGAATGGCACCTACGCTAAACCTACGTATTCAATACGTACCTCTGTCCACGGATTGGGAAGGACACCTATATATACATCTAGTCTAGTGGTTTTACAACTTGGGGTAGCCCCCACCGTACCTGTTTTGGAAAACAAGGAAAGTTGATTTAACTTGTAGTTGCAAACAAACTCATAGTTCTTGAAATACTACTTTGTAACGAACACCTAATGTGAACTCGCTCGTTGACTCGTTGTTACATGCCTTGCAGGTCGTTAGATACTTATGGAGCTTGCGCGAGGAGGTCGTTGTGGGATATGGACTGTTATGTCCCGTTCTAAACATTTAAACTTTATGAACTTATGTTTTGGTTCCACGTCTTATGCTTCCGCTGTTTAATTTGAACTTAATTAACTAGTTTTGAAACACCAATTATATTGCGTGGTTGGATTTTATCGATTTTAAATACATTGTTCAATATGATTGGTGGCTGGATCCTGGTCATGTCACGCCACCAAGCGGTGATAGCGTGTGGATTTTGGGGGTGTGACACATATGAATTTAAATGCATCAAACATGTGATTTATTCATGTTTATTTACTGATTTAATTGAATATTCATCATATCATGCACAAATCATCAAACACTTGCATTTTATCTATCATTCAAGAACAAGCAACAACTTAAAAATTCTCAAATATGTCTAATAAATTTTTGGCCATTTACATGTCAAAATACTAACATTATTCAAATTTATAACTCATGATTCAATCACTCCTTTATATCTCTAACACATTTGCACATAATCTTGTGCATGCAAGCAAACATCCCAAACAAGTATTTATCAAAAATCAACTCAAACTCAAATCTCATACCCACACACACACACACACATATATATATACGGTTATATACACACATATATACTACCATATTTATTTTGTATCAAGACCCATTTCTTTTTAGATTTCAAGTTTGTGAAAAATTCCAAGATTCAAGAGAAACTTCCAATCATCAAGAACAACCACGAATCAAGTGTATGATTTAAACATAAACTTTATACCTTCAAGATTCAAGTGAGTTTTTGGATGAGATTTTGATGATATGGAGCTTGAAATCACTTGAAAACACCTTGGAAACTCCTTTGGATCTTCACACCAACTTGAATCTAGCTTGGAATGGAGTTTAATCTTGAAGAAAGTTGCAAAATGAAGATGGGAGTGGTGGTAGGGTGTTACGGTTTGGGAGAGAGAGAGAGTGAGGGAGATGGAGTGTAAGGGAGTGGAGTGAAGTGTGGTGTATTTATAGGCCAAGATCTCTAGTGAATCTCCATAAGATCACATAATCTTATAATATCTTAATGCATCCAAGAAAGATCAAATAGGATTTGGCAAGATCATATAAGATCAAGTAAGATCTTTTGATGGGGGCCACCATAACCGTAAATCATGAGGGGGGGGGGGTAAGTGTAATTTTGAATGGTAAATGTAAGTAACTAGTTGGAGTTTAAGTGAAAAGTCAAGTGTTTTAATCCCGGTTTATGGCGTTTTATATTATTTTTATTATTCTATAAAAATAAACTCGCCAAAATATTACTGAAATAAATATCAGTTGCCGAGACTGGCTGCGTTGTCTGCGTTTTGCGGTAGAAGCACTGTGTTACGCAGTAACAGGCGGTACGCGCTTAAACTTGAAAAATAACGTTTTAAGCGCTTTAATTTATTTTTCAACACGAACATGATTAAAAATAAAGTTTTAATCATAACAGAATATTTTTAGGATTAAAATATTATCCGGGCGGTCACCAACGTTCGTTACGCAGTTTTGTCGCAAATAGTTCTAAAGTTCGAATAAACATATTTTTGCCATACCGAATCCTTCGAAACTTATTTCTAAGTTATGTAAAGGGTATTTAGGGTATGTTTGGCTTATGTCACAGTTCCGGAGTGTACGTCGCGTTAAACTGATTATGTCTATGTAACGGTTTATGATTTTACTTCCAGAACAGGTTTGACAGTTCGGAATTAAACAATGATTGAAAACGTACTAATGTCACAAATAATTAAACAAATATTGAAATTAAAAAACCATATTTTGTCAAATACAAAGTTGTTCGGAACAGTTCAAGGATCAAAATACATAGATGTCACAGTCTCCCCTACTTTTGGAAATTTCGTCCCGAAATTTAATTAGATGAAACTTGTGGGAAAATGTGTGGATATTTCGCCTTCATTTGATCCTCTCGTTCCCAAGTAAACTCTGGGCCACGTTTGGATTCCCAGGGAACTTTGACTATCCGAATGCGCTTACGCTTGAGCTTCTTGACTTGATGGTCCAATATTTCCACAGGTTTCTCGATGAAGTGCATCGTGTTGTCGACATGAATTTCATCAAGGGGGATGTGGAGGTTTTCATCAGCGAAACAATTTTTCAGATTGGACACGTGGAAAGTTGGATGAATATTTCCAAGTTCAGGAGGCAGCTCAAGTCTGTAGGCTACTTTTCCGATTCTTTCAACGATCTTGAATGGTCCAACATATCATGGGGCAAGTTTTCCTTTCTTCCCAAATCTGATTACACCTTTCCAAGGAGATACCTTGAGTAGGACGAGATCACCGACTTGGAATTCCAAAGGCTTGCGTCGTCTATCCGCGTAACTCTTTTGACGGCTTCTAGCTGTTAAGAGGTTGTCGCGAATTTTCTTGACTTTGTCTGTAGTCTCTAGAATGAGTTCAGGTCCAGTGAGCTGAGCTTCACCAATCTCATTCCAGCAGACCGGTGAACGACATTTTCGACCGTATAAAGCTTCGAAGGGAGCCATTTTGATGCTGGAGTGATAACTATTATTGTAGGAGAATTCGATCAATGGAAGATGTGAATCCCAACTACCACCAAAATCGATCACACAAGCTCTAAGCATATCCTCCAATGTCTTGATTGTTCTTTCAGATTGTCCATCCGTTTGAGGATGATAAGCTGTGCTCAAATTGAGTTCGGTTCCCATAGCAGATTACATGGTTCTCCAAAAGTGAGATGAGAATCGAGCATCTCGGTCTGATATGATGTTCAAAGGAACACCATGTCGGGATACAATTTCATCCACATAGATCTTGGCAAGCTTGTCAGCAGAGAGATCCTCACGGATTGACAAGAAGTGAGCAGATTTTGTCAAACGATCAACTACTACCCAAATGGCACCTCTATTAGTGCGCGATAACTTGGTAATGAGATCCATATAAATGTTTTCCCATTTCCAAACCGGAATCTCTGGTTGTTCCAATAATCCAGAGGGATGTTAATGTTCTGCCTTAACCTTCAGACAAGTAAGGCATTTTGATACGTATAAGGCAATGTCTTTCTTCATTCCAGGCCACCAGTACTGGGTTCGAAGATCCTTATACATTTTGTCTGCACCAGGATGAATTGAATAACGAGACTTATGAGCTTCATCCATCAACAAGGTGCGGAGATTGTCTATACTTGGGACCCACAAACGGCCCATGAAATAGAATATCCCAAAGTCTCTCAATTCAAGTTCAGGTTTAATGTGACATGGTAATTCTTTACCCATTAAGCCTTGTGTAACACAAGTATGTTGAGCTTGAAAGATGCGGGTTTGAATATCAGTTCGAACTCGAACACAATGAAGCTTGACTCTTTCTTTTCGACTTAACGCATCGGCTACGACATTCGCCTTCCCAGGATGGTAGCGAATCTCGCAGTCGTAGTCGTTTAGAAGTTCTATCCAATGTCGTTGCCTCATGTTTAGTTCTTTCTGATTGAAGATGTGTTGGAGACTTTTGTGGTCTGTGAAAATTACACATTTTGTTCCGTAAAGGTAGTGTCTCCAAATCTTGAGAGCAAAAACCACAACGCCTAACTCAAGATCATGAGTCGTGTAGTTTTTCTCATGGATTTTCAATTGTCTTGACGCGTAGGCTATGACTTTGTTCCTTTGCATGAGAACACAACCAAGACCTAGATTCGATGCGTCACAATATACGACAAAGTCGTCGTTTCCCTCAGGTAAAGACAACACAGGAGCGTCGCAGAGTTTATGTTTCAAGGTCTGAAAAGCTTCTTCTTGTTTGGGTCCCCACTCAAAAGGTTTATTCTTTTGAGTTAAGGTTGTGAGAGGAACCGCAATCTTGGAGAAGTTTGCAATAAAGCGGCGGTAATAAATCGCGAGACCCAGAAATGAACGAACCTCGGTAGGAGTAGTTGGTGTATTCCAATCCTTAATCGCATTGATTTTGGCGGGATCTACATGTATACCTTGTTCGTTAACAATATGTCCAAAAAATTGAACTTCCCTAAGCCAAAATTCACACTTGGAGAATTTAGCGAAAAGTTGTTCCTTCTTTAGGAGTTCCATTGTTAGACGGAGATGTTGTTCATGGTCAGCTCGTGTCTTGGAATAAATCAAGATGTCATCAATGAAGACGATGATGAACTTATCTAAATAAGGCTTACAAACCCTATTCATTAAGTCCATGAAGACGACATGACCATTCGTTAGACTGAAAGGCATAACAGTAAACTCATAGTGGCCGTATCGTGTGTGGAGAGCGGTCTTGGGAATATCTTCTTCGGATACGCGAAGCTGATGATATCCAGAACGTAGATCAATCTTCGAAAAGCAGGTAGCACCCTGAAGCTGATCAAAGAGATCATCAATGCGAGGAAGGGGATATCGATTTTTAATGGTGAGTTTGTTAAGCTCATGGTAATCGATACACATTCGGAATGATCCATCCTTCTTCTTTATAAATAGGATAGGTGTGCCCCAAGGGGAAAAGCTCAGACGAATAAATCCTTTGTCTGATAACTCCTGCAGCTGCTTCGATAACTCTTGCATCTCAGACGGTGCAAGACAGTATAGAGATTTAGCAATCGGGTTAGCACCAGGTACAAGGTCAATATGGAACTTGATTTGACGCGCTGGGGGTAGACCAGGTAAGTCTTCAGGAAAAACCTCAGGATAATCCCGAACGACAGGGATGTCTTGAACAGTTTTACCCTTGTCTTTCTCCTCTACAACGCGTGCCAAGAAAGCCAGATGATTCTTTCTTAGGTATCTCTGGGCTTGGGTGCTTGTCATCAGTTTAAGGCTACTAGCGGGTTTCTCTCCACGAACTTTTAAGACTTCACCAGACGAAAGAGGCACACGGACAATCTTGTCAAAACAAATCACTTCTGCACGGTATTAGGTCAACCAATCCATCCCTACTATAACATCGAAACTCCCAAGTTGCATTGGCGTGAGATCAATGGGAAAAAGATGATCGTTGAGGTTCAACTGGCAATTTCGAATGACGGAATCGAGTACAAAGGATTCACCACTGGCTAACTCTAATGTCAAGGGTTTTCCTAGTTTTGTTCTAGGCTATGCAAGCAAAGGTTCAAAAGCTAGGGATACAAAACTCTTGTCGGCACCCGAATCAAAAAGAATAGAAGCAAGTTGGTTGTTAACATAGAACATACCGTTCACCACCTCATTGTCGGCACACGCTTCATTGGCATTGATGTTGTATGCTCGTCCACAAGCCAGGTTCGCATTAGCCAACTTCGGGCACTTGTTCCTGTAGTGAGTCAAATCTCCACAATTGTAGCAAGACCCAGGCGGAAAAGGAGGTCGTACAGGATTTGCTGGCTGTTGGGCAGGGTTTTGTGCCGCTTGATTCGGAGCAGGAGGAGAGCGACATGTGTTAGCCAAATGGCCACATCTTCCACAGTTGTTGCAAAGACGACACTGAAGATGTGGTTGATGATGACAATTGCACTTGTTACAAAGAGGTGCAGTACCAACATAGTGTTTCTTGGCAGGTGGTTGTGCTGGCTGGGTAGGAGCAGCTTGATTGGTCTGTGCAACAACGACAAAGTTCTTGGAAGCCTGACACTTCCTAGATTTCTTCGAGGTTTCAGCTTTCTTTCCCTTCTTCTTTTCTGTCTTGTCAGATGGTTTCTTGTCACCCTTGCGGTGGAGTTTACCCTTCTTGACTTGGGACTCAGTCAAAGTTGCAGCTAGCTCAATAGCTTGTCTAACCATGGTAGGGTTGCTGCCGGTGAAAATATCCTGAACGGGATCAGGAAGGCCATCTATGTACTTCTCAATCGCCTTGTCCAAAGGCGTGACCATGGTGGGACACAGCAGGCTCAGTTCTTCATATCGATCTGTGTAGGCACGGTGCTCTCCACTATCTTGCTTTTGATCGTGGAATTCATTTTCCAGTGCCCTCAGTTCATGACGAGGACAAAACTCCTTCATCATAATTGCGCGAAGCTCTTCCCATGTTTGAGCCATTGCCACGTTGGCACCTCTGTCCCTCATCATACCATTCCACCAAGTAAGCGCCCTTTTTCTGAAACACACTTGACGCAAACTCAACCTTTCGCTCATTCAGGCATTGAACATGACGAAACGTACTCTCGAGACTCTCGAACCAACTGGCTAGCCCAGTTGGCCACCGGCCACCTTGTTGAGGTCTCTTGTGGCCTCCCATACGTGGAAGGTCTTGGGTTCGATCCCGAGCAAGTTGATTTAGAGGATGATTTACCGCCAGGGCGCATTGCCGGGTTGCAAGCTGGGGAGCACGCTCCCGGGGTTAGGGATACCCTGCACATATCCTTTTTTTTTTTTTTTGAGACTCTCGAACCACTGTAGGAGCCCAGTTTCTCCTTCTGACCCAGAAAACTGAAGCGGTTTAGCCGAATTAAAAGTCTTAAAGTTGCATGGAACAGGTGCATTGTTATTGTTGTTTGCTTGGTTTAACTGAGTTACTAGGTTCAGGAGTACAACAGCAATTTGCTGAGCGATCAAGGCTGCCATTGCGGCGTCTTGGGTTTGATCACGTCGAGGAGGCATCTAAAAGAAAAGGAACACAAGGAAATGTGTGAGATTGACATAGGACAATCAAAAGGAGTATTGAAAAACATCGATAACACAAAGGAAGGTGGTCATTTGTCCATTACTTAAAACAAACAAACAACACCGTGACTAATCAAAGTAAATAGGTCTACATAATGCATAATGAAGACATGCTTTAGCCTATAAGTGGACACTCACCCCAAGAGTTCCCAGGTAAGAGTGACTGGTCCGATTATGTGGATTTGTACGAACACTCTAGCCTTAGACAGAAAATTCAGGGTACAGGCACCCACCCTTCCGGATTGCACGTGTTCACATTATTAAGACCCAAACTTTGACGAGATTTGAAAACATTAAAGGCGTAAAGCCTAAAAATAAATCATCTAAGGATAGATGATTGATTTTTAAATGGAATTGAGATTTGTGTACTTGTTTCGGTAATCACCTAAGGATAGGTGATGGTATTGTTTTAAGATCTAAACACAAGGTAACTTGTGTTAGGGTCCTAGAAAGGTTATAGTCTAGGTCAAAATTTTACTAATAACCTAATTCCCTATAACCATGAGCTCTGATACCAACTCTTCTGTCACACCCCGACCGCGTAAAACAACAAACCGCGGCGGAAACGTCGGGGAGTCATGTGGCAGAATTATTATTTCAAAACACATGATAATTAAAGTTAAGTTTTACAAGCGTAAATTATTACATTGTCTTAGTTCAAACAAAACACCTAACATAAAAGACGATAACTTTCTTGATTTTAGATTGCTAAGGCCCAAGTCGCCCTAAGTGTAGCTTGCTCACATCAATTATTCGCTCCTAAAACATATGTGAAAGTAAATACGTCAGCATAAAAATGCCTGTGAGTAACATAGGTGTAGTGTTGAAGATTCATGACTTTGAATGTTAAAAGAAATGTTTAATGAAAAGTAGTCATGAACCTTATATAATATTTTCTTTTATAAAATCATATGAAAATCAAATGATATAAAAGAATGATGTATGGTTAAGTAAATAACCAAATGAAAATAATATGTACAAAATATGTCATGTCTTGTCTTTGTTGAAGTGGTTTAGATAACGCCACGATATGCAATACAATAAAAGCACTTATATATAGGAAGCACATTTGGCGTATCCATCATGCTTTTATCATATTACACACGTCTCGTTACTTAAATCACTTATTAATAACCATGAAATAATGTCTTGTATTATAAAATACAATTATGTATTAACGAAACTAGCAAATAAAAGTTCCGTTGTATTATGAAAATGGCTCTCTCTGGGCGATCTGGGCGATTTGGGAGAACAACTTGAAACCCTACGTCGATCTTCATTCCTTCTCTACATTGGATCAGGTTAGCTATTAAGGTAATTGATTTCGTTACCATAAGATCGAATCAGTTTCTTTTGTGAGTAGGGTTTCTTTTTTGTATGTTTGTTTTTTTCTCTGATTATTCATCCTGTCTGAGTTTGGTCCGATTGATCGGCTGGTTTGTTACATATCCTGTCCGTTTTATGATCTAAGGCTTCGATTAGGGTTAGAACTTGGTCTGTTTTGAGCAGGGGTTTCGAATTAAGGTTCCTGTCTTGTTTGCGTTTCGACTGAAGATCAGTTCACAAGTTTGTGCTTTCTTTCGGCGAATCATTTGCTGATCGATTGCCAATCAGTTCTGGTATTTGCTGATCGATTTCCGTTCATTTGCTGATCGAGTGTCGTTCATTTGCTGCTGTTATGGATGGCCAAAATGCAGAAAACTCAAATGTGTTTGCGAAAAAAATTAAGAACATTGACGGTAAAACATTTGAGCCAAGACAAACTTCACTTATGGCGGCTAGGGTTTCTGAAATGCCGAGTAAGAAGGTATGTTTTATGCTGCCGCTTAATGATACTGAACATGTTATTGGCTGTTCTGATTCTCCCAATCAGAATTATGCGAAGGTCTTTGACAAGAGAAAGGTAGCATTTGTGTTACCGGTGAATGATGTTAGTCCTACTCGAGTTCAAAATCAAAATCAGGATGATAATGCTCATGTCCAATCTTATGCGGATGTGGTCCTAAATGAACAGGTCGAGCAGGGTGATATTAAGCGGGGTGGTGTTTCAATTCAGAATTAGAATGAAGATGAAAACACTAGGAAGGCCAATGATGCGGCTGATCAAGTTCCTAAAGTCAATTTTCGACCTCTAAATTCAGATGTATCATTGGATGGAGTGGATGTAGTGCTTCCGATTGATTCGGTTCGCCAGGTTAATGACAGGTTAGCTAATACTCTTTATGGTTATTTCCTGGGGGATAGGATTGCATATCCAGTAGTTGAATATTTTGTCAGAACAAATTGGAAGAAACATGGTCTTAAGAAAACTATGATGAATTCAAATGGTTTCTTTTTCTTCAAGTTTGAAGATAGAAAGGGTATGGATACTGTTCTTGAAGGGGGACCTTGGATGATCCGTAACAAACCTATGTTTCTCAACATTTGGTCTCCTACAAACACCCTTAAAAAAGAAGAGTTTAAAAAGGTTACAGTTTGGGTTAAATTGCATGATGTTCCGCTAGTGGTATATTCTGATGATGGTTTAAGCATGTTGGCATCAAAAATTGGATCCCCTGTGCGCCTGGATTCGTATACTAGTGATATGTGTAATGAGGCTTGGGGAAGGAGCAGCTATGCTAGGGCTCTCATTGAAATATCAGCTGATCATGAGTTGAAAGAGGCTCTAACCATTGCTATTCCTGAATTGGATGGGAACAAATATGTTACTGAGACTATTCGGGTGGAGTATGAATGGGAACCTTCAAGATGTGCCCACTGCTGTGTATTTGGGCATCATTCTGAGGAGTGTCCAAAATGCATTCGATCGACAGTGAAACCTTCTACAAACAATCCGAAAGTAGATGAGGATGGTTATACGGAAGTCAAGACAAAGAAGAATGGAAAGAAGAGCGATTTTCAAGTTAATAATCAAAAGCCCAAGTTTGAATATAGACCTGTGGATAAAAAGAAAAAGGCAGTGAGGTCTTCCTACGTGAGTGCGCGGAGCACTAGTTCGTCCAAGGTTCAAACACATAATTCGTTTAGTGCTCTTGGGTTTGTTAGGGGGAACGGGGGTTCCTTCCAGGGGAGATATAAAGGGGGACGTGAGCCAAATGAGGAGTATGATGATGACGAGGTAGAGGTTGTATATGATGAAACGAATGAGTTTATGACATCGGGTACACATCCTACGTCTTCCAGTACAGGGGCAAGCACCTCTCACATAAAGTTGTCTAATGGATAGGTGGCTTCTGTTTCATGCTAAGGGGCTGCCGGTTGGTAGCAATTTCATTTTTGATGATGGCGGTTGACGTCGTTTGTTTTGATTTTTTTCGTTTGTCTACTAGTTAGTTATTATCATGATTGTAGTAGGCTAGATTGAGGTGGTAACTTGGTTTGTTTGTTTTTGCTTACATATATGGGGCATGTCCTGTATATGAACTAGTGGGGAACTCATCCTCACTACTTGTACTTCATTGGCGGTTGTCTATAATAGAATCACCGGGGTAACCCTTTACCCAAAAAAAAAGAAATAATGTCTTGTATAAATGTCAATGTCCAATGTCAAATGTCAAATGTCCAGTATAAACCATGTCTTGTATGGCGAATAAATAGTATTCACTCAAGCCAAATGCATAATGTCATGTATATACAAATGTCTTATGTAATCAAAATGTCATGTACAAACAAAGTCTTTGAATAAACAAAAGTTTAAAACAAAAGTTATGTTTTGAAAACCATTGCTTTTATTGAGATGAACATTTATGTGGTTTGTCTATCGCATACACTCAAGCCTTGAGACTGTCGGATAAACCCTTATCAGGATCAAGGTTTATAAAAAAAAAATGTATTCGGATTCTGTCATTCCCCTTCCGAAATACCTAGAAAGCGGGAACGGGATTTGTCAAGTCCTATAGCGCTATTACATACTACCGAGCGGTGTGATGAATATTAATGAATGTACTACTCCGTTAAACATACCAAATGTCTTTTTCAATGTAAGCATGTCATGAAAATGTCTTTGTAAAACCATGTAATAGGCATACTAAGTCAATATGCCAAGTAAAATGTCTTTGAAACCAAATGTTAGGTATACTAAGTCAGTATACCATAAAAATGTCTTTGAAATAATGTATTATATGTAATATGTAATAAAACATGTATAATGTCATGAAAACGAAAAGTAAGTCAATATGCCAAGTAAAATGTCCTTGATTCAACCTTGATTCTTCTTTGTGATCTATTGCATAACAGTCTGTGATTGGAGATTTGATTCCTTCAAAGCTCTATAACGAACTAGTTAGCAACTGTGACCATTTTCGAATTAGGGTTTTATTTCTTTTCTTTTTTTTTTCCAATCGCCTCCTTAGTGTTTAGTTTGATTCTCTGATTTATTAATCTTGTTGTTTTTTATTGCGGTTAACTGAGATTAATTTAGCTAGATCGAAAACTCTAGATTAATCGATTAAGGGTTGAAGATTATCACTAGGGTTTTAAAGGTTTAGGGTTCTTGGTAGCTGCATGTTGTTGGGGTTTTTGTTTGCTGTGATCGTTGTTTCGTATGCATGGAGAGAAATAGGGATCAAAGTTTGGAGGATCTAGGGTTTCATTCCTTTACTGAAAAACTGCATGGGGATATCTTTATTATGTCGAAGGGTGCAATGCCGATGAATGTTCAGGAGTCTCGTGATGGTAGGGGCTTGGAGAATTTAGGGTCTCAATCCTTTGCTGATAAGCCTTCATTGTTTAGCAAGCCGATAAACATTGATGGTAAAACAATGGTACCTCGGCGTGGAGTTATTAATGTTATAGATGAATTGGAAAAAGTTACTGTTCCGGTTCCTCTGGTGTCCGCTAATGCTGATGTTAGGGATGATCAGATTCATTCATCATCTTCTCTGATTTCTTATGCTGAAAAACTTCAGTCTAATGTGCACAATAAACGAGAGGTTAACTTTAGACTCATGGAGTCAATGGAGACCCTTGAAGATGCTGATGTCGTGATACCTAGGGAAGTTGTTAAAAAAGTTCAAGAAAGATTTGACAATGTCTTGTATGGTTATTTTCTAGGTAATCGGCTTCCGTTTCCTGTGGTAGAGTATTATGCAAAGAATGTATGGGCTAAGTTTGGTTTCGAGAAGATGATGATGAATTCTAACGGATTCTTTTTCTTTAAATTTGATTCCAAAGAGGGAATGGCTAAAGTGCTTGAAGGGGGGCCTTGGTTAATTCGGAAAATGCCGTTATTCTTGAATATTTGGTCTCCTTCTGTCTGTCTTAAAAAGGAGGGGATCAAATCAGTTCCGGTATGGGTTAAGTTACACAATGTTCCCATTGCGGTATACACGGATGAGGGTTTAAGTTTGTTAGCTTCAAAGATTGGTAAGCCGAAGAGATTGGATAGTTATACTGCAGATATGTGTTCGGATAGTTGGGGTAGGAGTAGTTTTGCTCGTGCCTTAGTTGAAATCAATGCTGATAATGTTTTGAAAGATCATATTGTAGTGGCTATTCCAAAACTAGACGAAGAAGGGTACATCACTGAGAAAGTGGCTGTGGAATATGAGTGGAGGCCTCAACAATGTTCTATGTGTTGTGTTTTTGGCCATACTGATCAATCATGTGTGAAGAACGTCAATAACAAAGCAAAACAAGTGGTAGTTGATGATGATGGATTCGTTATGGAAAAAGGAAGATGGCTAGGCAGGGTGCAGTTTATAAGAAGCAGAAGACTAAGTTTGTCTATAAGCCAAAGCTTTCTAAAACTGGTCCGAGCACCTCTGGTACGAAGAAGGATGATCAAAAAAACATGGGGGAGAGTTCGAATCAAAACCCGGGTGGGGGGGTCACTATTCGGAATTCTTTTGAAGCTTTGGATTCAAATGAGGGTAATGACATGGAGAATGCCCAGCAACAGCTGAAGTATGCAAACAAAACTGGTGGAAAAAATGGCCAACCTGATGTCAACATAACAGGTGGAAAGCATGTTCAACCTGAGGAGGTTTTGGAAGCGAGACCTACGGAGATGTCAGCATTTATGGAGAACGATAAGCATAAAAACAATTCTGAGGGGGCAAGCACTCCCGGTTCTACAGGGTTAAATGGATAGTATTATGTCATGGAATATAAGGGGGTTGAACCGCCCCCCTGAAACAAAATGAGGTTCGTCATATTGTTGCTGAAAATAAATTAAATGTTTGCGCGTTACTTGAGTCTCATGTGGATGTATCTAATCTTCCTAACATTTGTCAAAAAGTGTTTCGGAATTGGAATTGGACCTCTAATGGAGGTGTTTGTAGTAGGGGCACAAGAATTATCCTTGGATGGAATCCGGATATGGTAGATGTTATGGTTCTTTCTCAATCGGATCAAGTCATTCACACGCAGATTTTCTATAAACTTGACAGTAAAGTTCTTTTTTGTTCGTTTGTGTATGCGGAAAACAAGTACCAGGACCGTAGAAGTTTATGGGAGAGTCTCTGTAATCATAAGAGTTTGTGTCATGATAAACCGTGGGTAGTGATGGGAGACTTCAACTCAATGCTACATTTTGAGGATTCGTTGTATGGCCCGTCTAATCAAACAATAAGCATGAATGACTTTAATGAGTGCATCCAGTTCACAGAGTTGTTTGATATTAAAGGTCATGGCCTCCACTATACATGGAACCAAAAACCAAAAGATGGAGTTGGCCTACTTAAGAAGATTGACCGTGTAATGGGTAACATTAAGTTTTTAGATATGGTCCCGGAAGCTTTTGCCATGTATCACCCTTTTCGTGTGTCTGATCATACGCCATGTATCCTGAAAATGAATACTGTACATGATAATAAGCCGAGGCCGTTTAAGTTTCCAAACTTTATAACCAGGAAGCCGGAGTTCAGAAAGTGTGTGGAGCTAGAATGGTCGAAGCCTGTTCACGGTATTCCTATGTTTTCGGTTACCAAAAAACTTAGGAACCTCAAACCTCATCTAAGAAACATTTTTTACAAGCAAGGCAACCTTCATACAAAGGTTACTGATCTTCGAAAAAAGCTGGATGATATTAAGGTAAAATTGGATGAAAACCCGTTGGATGCTAGCATTCGTCAAGCTGAAGCGGTATGCCTTCAAGAGTTTTAGATTGCGGCGTATGATGAAGAGTGTTTTCTCAAACAAAAGTCGAAAGTGGAATGGTTATGTGCTGGTGACTCGAATACAAGGTTCCTTCATAATGCTATTAAAGGTAGGAACGCTAGGAGTAAAATCCATAGTGTTAAGGATTGTGCTGGAAACCGATATGAAGGAAATGGGGTTGCTGATGCTCTAGTCGCGCATTACTCGATTTTTTTAGGAGTTGATGATCAGGTTGATAGCATGAATATTGACGATCTCTTTGTCAATGTTCTTAATCCAATTGATGCTGATAATATGGTCCGCCAGGTCTCTCGTGAGGAGATTAAAACGGCTATGTTTAATATTGGTGAAAATAAGGCCCCCGGTCCAGATGGCTATACTTCAGCGTTTTTCAAGCAGGCGTGGGATATTGTTGGGAATGAAGTTACGGATGCGGTGTTAGCTTTTTTTGAGAATGGTAAAATTCTTAGACAATTAAATCACACAATTTTGGCATTGATTCCTAAAAAAGAGACGCCTGACTCGGTTTTGGATTATCGTCCTATTTCTTGTTGTAATGTATTATACAAATGCATTAGCAAGATTATCACGGACAGAATTAAGGGAAGCTTGGATGCTCTTGTTAGTATCAACCAGTCTGCGTTTGTGCCTGGTAGGAAAATCTCGGATAATATCCTCCTCACTCAAGAGCTGATGCATAACTATCATCTAAATCGTGGGCCAGCTAGATGTGCTTTTAAAATAGATATTCAGAAGGCCTATGACACGGTAAATTGGGCTTTTCTGAGATCCATTCTTGTTCGTTTTGGATTCCATCAAAAAATGGTAGATTGGATTATGACTTGTGTATCGACGGCTTCTTACTCTATTTCTGTTAATGGTCACCTTCATGGTTACTTTCCTGGTAAGAGGGGCTTGCGTCAGGGGGACCCGATGTCGCCGTATCTTTTCACGCTTATTATGGAGATACTCTCCTTATTGCTTCAACAGGTGGCGGCCCCAAATTCGTCGTTTAAATTTCATCATCAATGTGCCAAGCAGAGAATTATTAATGTGTCGTTTGCGGATGATCTCTTCATTTTCGTGCATGCGGACACGGGTTCGGTTAAAAAAGTTAAAGAGGCATTGGAAACCTTCACTAGAATGTCTGGTCTAGTTCCAAGTCCTTCTAAGAGCACGACTTATTTTTCTAATGTCCACAACTCGGTGAAGCAGGAAATTCTTTCATTGATGCAGTTTCAAGAGGGTAGTATTCCGGTTCGGTATCTTGGAGTTCCTTTAATCTCCACTAGGCTCATTTTTAAAGACTGCAAAATTTTGATTGAGCGAATGGAGAGCAAAATAAATAACTGGATGACTAAATCATTATCATTCGCGGGTCGTCTTCAGCTTATTAATTCGGTGCTGTCTTCTATGCACATTTATTGGGCTTCTGTGTTCATCCTTCCTGCTAGGGTAACAACTGAGCTCGAGAAAAGGATGCGGATGTTCCTTTGGGGTACCGGTTTAAATGGTAGGGTTCATGCTAAAGTAGCATGGACCGACGTTTGCTTACCTAAATCCGAAGGGGGATTGGGGATTAGGAGTGTGATGGAAGTAAATAAAGCTCTAATGGCGAATCATATCTGGAGTATCATCTCTAAAAGAAACTCTTTATGGGTTCAATGGATTCACTCGTATAAGCTAAAAGGTCGGTGTTTTTGGGATGTCCCTTCGAGAGGTAGCATGAGCTGGGGATGGAGGAAGATATTGTCCATTCGTAACTTGATTCGGCCTTACATTGGGTTTTCTATTCGAAGTGGTTATCAAGCGAACGCATGGAGCGATAATTGGTGTCCTATGTGTCCGATGAGCTCCTTTATTTCTCCAAGGGTGATAGCAAATGCAGGTTTTAATATGAAATCTTGTGTGGCAGATCTTTTGGATGAGTTGGGTAACTGGAAATGGCCCCAAGCATGGTATGACTTATTTCCGGTTCTAATAAATCTGCCTACACCAAATCTAGTGGAAAATGTGAATGATAAACTTACATGGAAGGATTTGCAAGGTAAAGATTCATATTTCAGCTCGGCCCAAGTGTGGAATAACATTAGGCCTCGAGTTGATGTAGTTCCTTGGTCCAATATGGTGTGGTTCTCGCAATGTATACCTCGTCATTCTTTTCATATGTGGTTAGTGATCAGAAACAAACTCAAAACCCAGGATCGACTAACGGTGTGGGAAGCTGGTAGCGATACGAACTTGAGGCTCATGTGTTGTCCTCTATGCAGATATGATCGAGATTCTCGTGATCATTTATTCTTCCAATGTGCCTTTGCGCCGCAAGTGTGGAACAACGTCAAAAAGATGGTGAATCTGGATAGTGTTGATGTCTCTTGGCAAGCCATTGTTGCATGGATGGAGCATAATGATGGATCCAAGAAGAGTGACACTATTATTTGTAAGCTTGTGATTGCGGCAGCATCGTACTTTATATGGAAAGAAAGAAACAATAGGCTGTTTTCTAATAATCATAACTCAGTTGCTACGGTTACGGAGTGGATTAAGAGCACGGTTAGGTTGAAGCTCATGGGGTTAAAGTTTCGTGATGAATCTTGCCGTCGAAGAACCTTCAACGCTTGGAAGATCTATACTAACGAGGAGGAGGAAGACCCAGGCTAGATGTGATTCATATTTTCGGTGTTTGTTGCTTTATGCTTGGTTGTTTTGTTTTGTGGGTTTTTGGTGTCGTGTTTGTGTGTTGCAAACTGGTTGTGTATTTTGTTTTCTTTCTCCTAGACTTGGGTTGTCAAGTCTAGTTGGTGTGTCACTTTAGGCATGCCCTTGTACTGATTTGGTTGATTTATAATATTCACCGGGGTAAAACCCTTTACCCAAAAAAAAAACGAAAAGTAAAGTTATGCACATATGCTTCACCCCAAAACATTTGAAAACGTAAAATAGGGGAACTATGTACTCACCTTTGGGTGCGTTTTTATGTGTTAACACAATCCCTCAAATTGTTTATTCGTCCTAAATTAAATAAGAACGATTTAATAATAAAAAACCCACAAAAATACATAAGTTTCTCCGATACTTAGAATTTTCACATAACTTTGAGATTTTCTCGAAAAGTTATTATTTTTTATTATATTGGTGTATTTATGTATATATGAGTTCATATATATTTTAAAAATTTTGCGACTGAACGATTTTATTGGTGACCCTCATCATGTTATAAGCAATATATCTACGATTTGCGTGTTGTAATATATATACTTATTGTGACATAAAATAAATATCGTAATACACATAATCTTGTCAACTATAAACATGTCATCATATATTAAAACACATAACACATTGTAACACATAAAAATTTACCCATGAACAACCCATTCTAGTGTACATGGAAAAACACATATTTTAGCGATTCGGTAACGTTTTTGGGCGCCGAAAGTCACGTATGACTAACCAAACCCCAAGTAAACTTAATATAAGTTAAAATAATTATTTTTATATCAAAAATATCAGTTTGCTTACTGATCTAAAACAGTTTTATAAAAATCCTCCGAAAAGCCGATTTTTAACCGTTTTACCGCATAGTTTTGCATCAAACGTTACCCTAACCATCCCAAATCGTAACGACTTGATATTTTAGCATAACCCATGTTATTTACTGAATAAAATAGTGGTTATACTCATGATAGTGCAGGTCTCACATAAAGCAAATAAATCATGCAAATTTCACATATTTTACCACTTTCTAAGCTATATGTACAACATGCAAAGCTATCAAACCTATGACCAAATTTCATGCCATTCTAATATACCAAATAATGTTATTTTTAGTGTTTATAATCTGTTCTAAAACATTTTTGTCATGGAATCATTTTTTTATCATTTCTTGAGCTTTAAATCAACATGTATTCTTATGTACAAGTGTCTAAAGCACACTATCATATCATCATCATTTCATATGAATTTAAATGCATCAAACATGTGATTTATTCATGTTTATTTACTGATTTAATTGAACATTCATCATATCATGCACAAATCTTCAAACCCTTGCATTTTATCTATCATTCAAGAACAAGCAACAACTTAAAAATTCTCAAATATGTCTAATAAATTTTTGGCCATTTACATGTCAAAATACTAACATTATTTCAAATTTATAACTCATGTTTCAATCACTCCTTTATATCTCTAACCCATTTGCACATAATCTTGTTCATGCAAGCAAACATCCTAAACAAGTTTTTATTAAAAATCAACTCAAACTCAAATCTCATACCCACACACACACACATATATATATATACGGTTATATACACACATATATACTACCATATTTATTTTGTATCAAGACCCATTTCTTTTTAGATTTCAAGTTTGTGAAAAATTCCAAAATTCAAGAGAAACTTCCAATCATCAAGAACAACCAAGAATCAAGTGTATGATTTAAACATAAACTTTATACCTTCAAGATTCAAGTGAGTTTTTGGATGAGATTTTGATGATATGGAGCTTGAAATCACTTGAAAACACCTTGGAAACTCCTTTGGATCTTCACACCAACTTGAATCTAGCTTGGAATGGAGTTTAATCTTGAAGAACAAAGTTGCAAAATGAAGATGGGAGTGGTGGTAGGGTGTTACGGTTTGGGAGAGAGAGAGAGTGAGGGAGATGGAGTGTAAGGGAGTGGAGTGAAGTGTGGTGTATTTATAGGCCAAGATCTCTAGTGAATCTCCATAAGATCACATAATCTTATAATATCTTAATGCATCCAAGAAAGATCAAATAGGATTTGGCAAGATCATATAAGATCAAGTAAGATCTTTTGATGGGGGCCACCATGACCGTAAATCATGGGGGGGGGGGGTAAGTGTAATTTTGAATGGTAAATGTAAGTAACTAGTTGGAGTTTAAGTGAAAAGTCTAGTGTTTTAATCCCGTTTTATGGCGTTTTATATTTTTTTTATTATTCTATAAAAATAAACTCGCCAAAATATTACTGAAATAAATATCAGTTGCCGAGACTGGCTGCGTTATCTGCGTTTTGCCGTAGAAGCACTGTGTTACGCAGTAACACGCGGTACGCGCTTAAACTTGAAAAATAACGTTTTTAAGCACTTTAATTTATTTTTCAACACGAACATGATTAAAAATAAAATTTTAATCATAACAGAATATTTTTAGGATTTAAATATTATCCGGGCGGTCACCGACGTTCGTTAAGCATTTTTGTCGCAAATAGTTCTAAAGTTCGAATAAACATGTTTTTGCCATACCGAATCCTTCGAAACTTATTTCTAAGTTATGAAAAGGGTATTTAGGGTATGTTTGGCTTATGTCACAGTTTCGGAGTGTACGTCGCGTTAAACTGATTATGTCTACGTAACGGTTTATGATTTTACTTCCAGAACAGGTTTGAGAGTTCGGAATTGAACAATGATTGAAAACGTACTAATGTCACAAATAATTAAACAAATATTGAAACTAAAAACCATATTTTGTGAAATACAAAGTTGTTCGGAACAGTACAAGGATCAAAATACACAGATGTCACAATGAATCCGACACACTCACAAAACCTATGTACTCACCGGCATTTTTATGCTGACTTATTTTCACATATGTTTCAGGTACCATAGTTTGATGATGATTATGATGCCTGCTCACATAGGGATGGACGAGGCCTTGGTGACTTAATAACAATAAAGGACAATATGTACATGTTTTGTTTTTAAATATTCAAGACAATGTAATAAACTTAACTCAATAAGACAAAACATCAATCCATGTGTTGTGAAACAATGATTCTGTTACGACACACCCCGAAGTTTCCGCCGCGGTTTGTTGTTTTGACGCGGTCGGGGTGTGACATGTCGTTTGTATTATTGGGGTAATAATGACAACATAAGACGATATTTCAAATAATTTAATCATTGAATGTGAGTGGATCAAACAATGCGCATGCGATCACAGTCACACAATAATCAGAAAAATTTAACCAAAACCCCATTATATTGGTATTTAATCATGGAAATTACATCACTTGTCTCATAGTCTGTAAATGGCTAAAAAAACTTGGTGTGATCAAAGTCAAACACCCTTGACAAGTTTCGCCGAATTTCCTCCTAAAATATCTTGGTGGCGTGCAAGCCGAGATAGGGTTACCAAAAGAAATAGAACAATACGAACATCTATCGCTTAAAACTAAAAAACTCCAACATTTTCCCAACTAACTTCTCAAGCTCCACAATTCTCCAGTGCGTCTTATCCATGGCACTGTCGTCAAATTCCTGAATCTCATCGTACCAATCCATCTGGCCTTCAAGATTCCTTTACTCTTGGTCGTCTCCTAGTCTCTACGTATGGTTGCAACCTGGCGATCACAGCGAGAGTATCAGTTTATCCAAACTCCTTCCTGCTTCTCCAAAGCAGACTCATTAACGGCTCTACAAGTCGATGCTAAATCTCCAGCGGGTCGAGTTCTCTTCCTACGATGAGCATAAACCAGTATAGGTGTAGTAGAGGCTCATGTCTCGTACTGCGGAATGGACAACTCTGATATGACCGACGGAGGGATCTCAAATGTATGTTCGGTAGTAGCGGTGTGTAGGACTGCTAATAGCTCTAACGGTCGAGTCGTAATAGCAGTGGCATCCACCATCAGCGCTACTTCAAAGGACTCTCCAATAATAGATATACCTCTATCTAGTTCTTCGACTACAAGCACAGTTCTGGATGATTGCCCAATCTCAAAGGCTGAGGGAGGAACAATCGAATCACTATCGTCCATCCAACCGTCACTCGTAGGGGCGTAACGTGGGTCAACCTGACTGGGAAGAGCAGTGGGGCAGATATAAAATGATGAGGTAAGACTGTCCATGTCAATAAATTGTGAGTTAATGCATAATAACTCTGGTAAGACTAAGGTCGAAGAGGTCTCGAATTCATGCTTGCTCTCGGAGTCGTGAATATCG
This sequence comes from Helianthus tuberosus, assembly GCA_030545235.1. Taxonomy (NCBI): domain Eukaryota; kingdom Viridiplantae; phylum Streptophyta; class Magnoliopsida; order Asterales; family Asteraceae; genus Helianthus; species Helianthus tuberosus. The sequence continues at coordinate 31,874 of JARYGA010031769.1, forward strand.
ATAATCTCATATAAGTGCGACATTTGTGACACGATGTAACCGTACTAAGTAAATGAGTGTTCAACATGAAAAATTAACACACAAGGCCTATATAAACAGATTAACACGCATACACGTAAGTTCTTAATATCTCTATTACATGGTTAAGATTCATACTCATTTTGAATCTTTGGCTTCGCGAATTTTGGAATTATAAATTCTCAAAACTCTTTGGTTGAAGTCTTGTATTTTCCACGAAAACATCTAGTTCGCTAACAACCATTGGCTCTGATACTAACTTCTGTCACACCCCAAAAACGTCACAGCGGAAATACAAACGTGGTGGTGACGGAGGTTGGTACCCATAAATATCTTAGTAGATGATGCATAGTTTATTTTGGACATACACATATTAAAAGCATGACTTTAGAGTTTAAGGTTCGGATACTGTGACAACTCGTATAAATCCTTGTTACGTTTCACTTTACTTTGTAATTGCACGTACGTTATATGAATTAAATGTGGTGTTTGATTATTTTCTTTGAACGATTGTGTGCTTGGTAATGTGTAATGTGATTTATGGGAAATCGAAACCCAAAACAGAAATATTGGAAAACGTTATTTTGTGCAACGAAACAGTGTAGTGTGTTAAATTGCGACACGGGACATCCTAATTAGTTATTTTGTGAAATATGTGTAAACCGCTACATTATAAACCCAACCCAAGCCCACCCCTCCCCTTCTTGCGCCACAAATAGGCCCAACCCCACCCCATGTTCCCCCATGCGAAATAATGAGCCCAACCCACACCTCCTTGTTCCTTGCAGCCCATTAGCCAGACTTCCCTTGTGTTTTAATTATACGTACTTGGCTTTGGTAATAAGAAAACAAAAACAAAAACCCTAACAACCCCTTTGTGTGCGCCGGCCAGGAGAACCTCCCCCCCCCCCCCTGCGCAAACTAGCCTCTTGTTCAGTTCCTTCTTCCTTGTTAGCCCTTCTATTCGCTCCAAGGTTAGTATTCTTGATTTGGATTGCGATTTATGGTGTGAAATTGTGTAAACATGGCTGTGATATTGATTTGATATGCTAGGGTTTTGTTGTTACATGATTAGTTTCGGGTAATTATGCGATTGTGTGAATTAATTGATGATACGCATGCATACATGATCATTGGCTGCGTTTTTGTGAAAATCATGATGTTTTATATCTAGGGTTATGTGATTATTGATATGGTTAGGTGATAATTGATGGTTAACCTGCTGTTAGTTGTTATTAGGAAGCGTCGGGATCGTTTACACGCGTTTTGGTGTCGGTTAACTGAAAAACAGAATGCTGATTGATGAAAACAGGCAACTTCAGTTGGCTGTAAACGGACTGTTATAAATCAAAAAATTGATTTTCTGAAGTCTAAATCATATGTTTTCGAAAAACGCTTCAAATAGCGCTGGAATCACATTTTTCTGAGGTCGTTTGCTATTTTTAAAGGACTGTTTTGTGCAACAGCAAAAGCTACATTATGTTTTTCATCATAAATTGTAATATGGATAGTGTTAGGTCATTAAATTCGTACAGTAGATGGGCACGGGTGTCATCGTAAATCTACAACTGGAATTTCATCAATCGGACTTACGATGAATTTTAAATGAATTTTTCCGTGGACTGCAGTCAGAAAGTCTGCAGCCCGGTAAATGATTTTTATAAAATAATCGGTATTGAATCAGGTTTTGAGATTTTTACACTAGGTGACGTGGACAGTTTAAAACATTATGTAAATTATTGAGAATTTTTGGAACAAGATAACTATTTTATAAAAATACCCGAAAACAACCCAGTTTTGGATCATTATCAGACAACCATTATAATACATGTCATAAGCTTACTAGACAACAACTCTATCTTAAGTCCTTCATTTTTGTATCAACTTAATCGCCGGGCCAATGGCGAATGGGTCATTAGTTAAATAGCGCTATTAGGTTTGACAAGCCTCACACCGTGCCGTAGAGGACGGGCGTGGACTAATGTACTTGGGCACTTAGTCAATGACGATAGACATTGACAACGGGGCACTAAACATAACTACAGTCAGTAGTCGGTATGATAACGGGTCTAGTGGTTTAAAACAGTGGGGTAGCTCCCCATGGCATGTTTTTATAAACAACAAGGAAAGTTAACAACTTATGGATTTTTGGAACAACACTAAAACGAACAACCAACTGTGAACTCGCCAATCTTTTTGTTGACATGTTACCACATGCTTTGCAGGTCGTTAGGTACTTGGAAGGGGCTTGCACGCGGAGTGGTCATTGTGGCAAGGAACCAACTGTGGGGTTCCTAACATTAAACTTTATGTTTTAAACTATTTATGGGTTTTAGACTTTATGCTTCCGCTGACTTTTAAATTTGGTTTTGGACTTTGGTTTGGTGAACTTTAAACGTTTGGTTTGCTATGGTTTTACTTTACTTTATTTAAATGTTTAGTATGATTGATGGTATGGTCCTGGTCAATCACACGCCTCGCGGTATTACTCCGCTTGTGGATTTTGAGGGTGTGACAGATACAGTCCGTAGTTACAACTTAGTTGTCTTAATCCTTATAGATTCAAATACACACGGTCCAATTTTAGTTTTTTAAAAGTTGTCCAAAACATTTTTAACACAACCAGCATCACTATCACAAGATATGCCAAAATCCCGAAGCTGAACTCATGTGCCTGAAGAACACGTAAAAATGAAGTGTCAACACAAAGGAAGGTGAGTTCACATATAATTTTCGTAACTATTTGTTTAAGGAAAACTTCCTTACTTGACCCTTAACGGTCTAAAAACATTTACATATGTTTAAAAATAAGATATTCGTTTTCTTAAAAATAATGTCATAGTAATATAATTGGAATCGGCACTGTACCGTACTCCGCATAGTAAAGAAAATCTTTCTTGATAAAAACATCTTTATGTTTTTAAAACGTTCATGTATAATTAAGAAAGATCATTTTATTTCCTTTGTAAAATGTCATGGAAGAATTCATTCGAAATAGCCTCGCAAGCCTATCTCTAATGAAAACTTTTACTCATGATTTTGATTATATTAAATTTTGTCATTCTTTCAGTTTCGTAAGTTTGCAAGACATTACGAGCTATATAAGAACAACGAGGTTCTAATCAATACTAGACAATTTAGAATAAACTTCGCCGTTATGTGGACACGGAGCTACCGCTCACGACGGGGTTGTCAACCCTATCTATCAACAATTCCACGTGTTCAATACTTAATGATTAAAAATAGCTATAACACTCCACTCAAGGTGCCCGCAATTAGGTCACCCAGTTGCCCTCCTCAATTGTACAAGATATATAACCTACTAGAAAGATAAATTTAATAAGGTGCTCTCAGACACCCACACTCCTGCGTTCCGCGTAGAAACGTCTTTATATCAATTAAAATCTCGTTTTCCTCGAAAACAGTTTTATTATTGATCAAATCCCGTTTCTCCCCGAAACATATTTATATCAATCAAATTTCGTTTCTCCCCGAAACCTGTATGATACTTTTTAAACTTGTTTTTCTTGAAAACAGTTTAAGTTATACATCTTTTTGAGTTCATAAAACATATTATGATACTCTAAAAGCATATTTTTATATGAAAACATGATACTCTTAAAATACATTTTTATATAATTTAAAAGCATATTTTTAGATGAAAACATATACTTTTCTTTTTAAAGGCGTGTTCTTCCCCCGAAAACATTATATAAAACAGTAAAAAGTGGCCTATTCGTGACACTCACCTTTGGGTGCATTTTATATTATCATCATCCCTCAAATTGGTTTATTCGTCCTAAATTAAGTAAGAACGATTCAATAACCAATTATTCTACAAATAACTAAGTTTCTCCGATACTTAGAATTTTCACATAACTTTGAGATTTTCTCGAAAAGTCTTTGTTTTGATTATGTTGGCATTTATATATATATATATATACATATATTCATATACATATTAAGATTTTCGCGATTTGAACAATTTTGTTGGTGACTCTTTATTATGTCTACTTATTCGCAATATATATCTACGAGTTGCGCTTCGTAATATATATGCATAAGTATAGACATATTTAGTATATATATATATATATATATCGTAATTTATGTTTCACGTTATTTCACACATATATATCATTCTCAAACACTTAATATATATCAAATAACTCATCAAGTTAGTTCAAACATATTTCTCATGTTTATCACAAATTCTCACACATAATGCGGTTTCTGATCTAGTTTACCGTTTCTACCGCACAAACGCTTAAACATAGCATCATTTCATTTTAGCATGAAATCACTTAGAAAATCACATTACACATAATCATATTCACATATCAATCTATATCATACAAAGTTCACTCTTGAACATCCCGTTTTCGTGTACGTTTAAATATGCGTATTTTACCGTTTCGGTAGCGTTTTTGGGCGTCGGAAGTCACGTATGACCAACCAAACACCAAAAATATTTAATATAATTTAAAATACTTATATTTATCATAAAACACCAGTTTATAATCATATTTAAAACATTTTTATAAAAATTACTTAAAAAGCCGATTTTTACCGTTTTTTAACGCATAGTTTCGTACTGAACTTTATCGTAACCATCCCAAATCATCATGACTTGATATTTTAATATAACACATGTTATCTACTCATTAAAACAATAATTTTAATCATGTATATGAAGGTCTCATGAATAGCACAAAAGTTATGCAAATATCACCCGATTTACTACTTTTCAAGCCACAAGTACAACATGCAAAATTTCCAAGTTATGACATAATTTTTGTAACTTCAAGATACATCAAATAGCTTTATTTTACATGTTTATTTACTGATTTGAAGGAATATTTATCATATCTTACACAAATCATCAAACACATGCATTTTATCTATCATTCAAGAACATGCAACATCTTAAAAACTCACAAACACACCTAATAATTTTCGGCCATATGCTTGAACATATATTAACATTGTTCATTCAAGCAAACACCTTATAAGTATTATTGCAAACAAAAATTAAAATATAAACACTATACACACATATATACATTCGGCCAACATCACATATCCACACATATCACCACTTTGTATTTGATTAAAACCATTTTCTTGTTTAGTATATTCAAATTTGTGAAGAAATTTAAGTATTTGAGAAACTTTCCATCATCATCATCATTAAAATGAAAGAACATAAACTTTAAAAATAAATTTTATACCTTTCAAGAATATAAATGGGTTTTGATGATGGTTTTTTGTGATAAAAAGCTTGCACCTTCTTAAAAAACTCCATGGATTGCCCTCCAAATCTTTGATGAAACTTGGAAATGGCTTTAATTCTCAAGAACTAGTTGAAACTTTTTAAAAATGGATGATGAAATGTGTGTATACGGTTATGAGGACGGAAGGAAGAAATATAAAGTGTTGTTTAATTTCCAATTGGTCATGGTGGGTGGTGGAAATCTTGGGAAGATTTATGTGTAAGTAATAGACTTACACATGTCCAAAAGAATCTTGGTGGACACCTCCTTGAATCGCCACCTTCACCACACACTCACATGCATCTCTCATATATATACATTTATATAAGATATTAGGCCAAATACAGGTATTTAACTGACTACCGGGTATTTTATCTCGCATTTTAATCCCGTTTTAAGGCGTTTAAAATTATTTTTACCATTCTATAAAAATAAACTCGCCATAATATTACTGAATAATATTTTATTTGCCTAGTCTAGTTGTGTTGTCTGTATTTTGCGGTATAAGCGCGGTATTTCGCAGTATGCGATTAAACCCGAAAAATAACGTTTTTAAGCGTTTTAATTTATTTTTTTTCACGGATATGATTAAAAATAGAATTTTAATCATAACGGAGTAGTTTTAGGATTTTGACATTATCCGGGCGGTCACCGACGTTCGTTTTGCATTTTGTTCGTTACGGATAAACACTTCTAAATAGACTTAGCCAAAGGTGCAGCCCTGAAGTGTCTTTCGAAACAAACCCTTTGCACATTAATGAATCATGACCCACCCACTTAACTCTAGAATATAACCACAAATAATATTATTTCCTTATGACCTGCTATTGCTTGTTTTAAATAATAATTTATTCATAACAAATGTTTTACAAAGCAAATAATTCAAATACACAATTACAAACACAAGACATTGTTCACCTACATCATGTGTAAAAAGAATGGTTTTTGGGTCAACAAAAGTTGGCGAGTAGATCTTTATTTGTTTTTATTTAACCTTAAAAGATTAGTTGATTTTATTTAATAAAAATTATCTAACATGCAATATTAAATGTAATAGTGACATCAATAAATAATTCATCAATCAATCCACATCAACAAGTAAAGTGACAAAACATAATGAAACATAATCAGTAAAATAAATGATGCGATTCAAGCCCCGAGGAGCGAAAAGCGAAACTGCGAAACATTGTGGTGATACCGAGTTCGCCCCATGGTCGTGGGGGAACAGGTCAACCATTGGTGGATCCACGCGAAACAAAAAAACAGAGACACAAAGCGGTAAACAAGTAATACATGTATGTGAAACAAATAGCGAAACAATGCGATACCAAACATGAACACATATGACATTTAAGTTTGCATGTTGGGAAAATAATATGAAACACTTGTGAACATGTGACACATGATACACCCCAAAAAGTTAAAGTGACAAAAAGGGGAAGAAGTAAGATCTACTCACAGTGGTTACGTTTGCAATTCCTTGTAAAATAACGCACGAATAAAGATTGAGAAACCAAACGAACGAAGCGGATATCCTAAATATTCAAGTATCACATAACGATTCCATTAATATTTATAGGTTAAATATATTTCTTGTTATTTAAGGTTTACAATTTAATTACATCCCTATGTAGTTAGAATTTTTAGCTAGTCTTTTTAGTATTTTTCGTATTATAAAAGAGATCTTGTATAAATCCTATATCATTTGATTTTATTGTTATATTTAAATGTACTTAAAAATAGCAAAGTGAATTGAACATTTAAACAGATTAATGAATTAAGGAAATTATTTATATACATAAATACTGATTTAAAATAAAGACATCATATAAAAGTATTAGTTATAACAGTGAACGATGAAAACAACATTTAAAAAAACGTTAAGTATACATAGCCAAATGATTTAAAAGAAAGGAAAAATGCATTAAAAATACTCACCAAAAATCAGTTGTAACCGGGATCGAACTCGTGCCCTCTCACTTGTGTGCACACGTCCCTACCACTGGGACATGTGTCTTACCTGTTTTATATTCTGATTTGAGTAAACTGCAATTTTACCCTCTGGGGTTAGAGCCCATTGGCACTCTAACCCCCTACTGGGAAAATTTTGATGTCTGACCCCCCAACTAATGAAAAACTCTGCAACATTACCCCCTGCTGTCAAATAATGTTTAAAGTCAACATAAGTTTTTAAAGGTCAAAGGTTATAATCGTCTTTTCCACTTTAGTAATATATCTTCCTCAACACAGCGCCCTACATATATCACCCTCACTGCAACCTTACCCCCTCCTTTTCTTCTCTCATCCGTTTCTTCTCCGGCAACACCAACAACGACCTTGCTCCTCTCCGATCAAATGTCGGTACACTGTTGGGTTATCAGATACCTGATCCGCCACACCTCATGTATAATCATAGTTCTAGTGTATGTCATTCTTAGTTAAATCAGGGTTCCACATTTAAAGGAGGGTTCAATTAGGGTCGGACAACAAAATTTGAATCACGGTTAGTTGGGGGGGTCAGACAACAGTCAGAAGAGAAAAGAAAGTAAAAATAAAAGAGCACTTTGCAGGTAACATATGAAGAAAACCAACACAATGTGTGCCAGTTCATCGAGATGGAATGAATTTCATAAAATCCAGTCATACCATTAAACAGAGTGTCAAGTTAAAAAACAAAATCAATAAACTCCCTGGTAAGACCCCAAAATTGAAGTCAAACCTAAGCTAAAGAGATATGTACCAAACGTTATCCTAGAAGAATGAACAATAATCCAAAAGAATGGCATATATATTAGTAGTTATGATGGTAAACTGCAAGTGTCATCATAAATGCATCACCTTAAGAGGAGGATTATCAAGGGCTAAAGCCTCTGCAACAAACAGTGGTCCAAGAGCCGAACCTCCAATTCCAACAGAGAGTATTTGTGTGAAACGCCCATCCGGAGAAGAAGGTGGTTTTATCTGAAATCATATAGCTCAATCATTTTATTGTAATGCAAAAAAGATATGTGTGTATACATCTATAGCACTAGATGTAACATCTGTGTCTGAAATCATTGTAAACAATTCAGTTATCAATAAAACAAAGTTATTTGATACCAATGTTTGTTTGGTTATGTTTTACATTTTTCATGTTTTGACTTTTATTCAATTTCAAACTCTATATCGCTTTCTAGAGAGTTATACGCAAACTGGTTCGTAAACGTAATCAGTTTAATGCGAAAAATACTCCGGAACATCAACATATACTTAACATACCTTAAATAACCTTTACATAACTTATAAATAAGTTTTGAAGGCTTTGGTATGGCAAAAACAAGTTAATTCGCCTACAGGGACTAAAATTGACAAACTGCGAAAGTATGCCAATTTGAACTGTAACAGACATTCCGGAACATGACCATAAGTTAAACATACCATAAATATCCTTTACATAGCTTAGAAATAGGCTTTGAGGGGTTCGGTGTGCTAAAATAAACTTTTGGCTCATTCAGGGACTAAAAGTGCCAAAAAGTGCATAAGTTTGCACTTTCGCTCATAACTTACGTTCTGAATACATCCGGACATCCAAAAATTTATGTAAGCGCTAAAATATTTTATTTTAGTGTTTGGCATGAGAAAAATCCATTCGTCACGCAATTTGGATCGTTTTTCGCGCTTATGCGCATTCCTTCGTAATTAACCGAACATCGCAACCGTACGGCCAAACGAGCCGACATCCGAGATGTTTTCAAGCATATTTCATGTTCCCTATGTCTTAACATCATTATGGAGCTTGAAATTGGGTTTGACGGGTGTTAGAAGTGCCGTTATGCAACGAAACAAGGTGCAGGGACCAAATCTGCCAAATCTGCATAGTTGTTGGCTTACGGACCGTAAGCCATGACCCTTACGGTCCGTAATGTCACACCCTGGCTTTTGCGGAAGCGTGGGTTTAATTGGTGTGACTTCTTAATAACATAGCAACAATCACAACAATGCTATATGATAAAATACGGGATGTTCATCCATTAAAATAGTTTAGAAAATGCATAACATATTGTCTTTAAAAACATCAACCACTGAATACGTTACAAACCATGACTTTGTTTAAAATGAGTTCATAAGACTCAACGAAGAACCACCAATAAAACAAGGATTTAAGACATGCAACCCGTCCAGGAATGAGTCGCACTTCCAAAACCCTATGACCCTGGATGACATCCTTATCTAGTACGCAGCTAACATGCGCCACTTGCCAGATCCTATTCATTCCCTGAAATACATGTAATTTGAAAAGTCAACAAAAAGTTGAGCGAGTTCATGTGTAAGTGAGTATATAAAAGCCTTTAAAATGTCTGTAAAAGTAAAAGTCCCTGGTATGTAGCAATTAAGGAAAAACCTGATCACCATTGGGTTGCAAAACCAGTAGTATGTGTGAAATGATGCAGGAAGACTCAAACCTAGCAAATTTGTCTCCGGTATGAAGACATAGTCACCACTATGGGCCGCCCCGGCCTCATGGGTGTGGGCTCGCTACACCCAAATAGATCTATCACACATGTCCCGTGGTCCTACTATGAGGATTAATGGCCTTAAGCGTTGTACCCACCACTCACATGATCGCGTAGTAAAAACCCTCCTTAAGCTAACCATACCATAATAAATGTCTGTAAATGTCTGTAACATGTATTTCACCCCCGAAATGTAAAACTAAAAATAGTTAAGAGAAAAGGGGGAACATGAACTCACTGTAGTGCGTCTTGTACCGAAACTCAAACTCTGTCTGCTACACGACAACCTACACGTACTAATGTCTATTAGACGAACGGGCCATGCCTTGGCTTAGAGTTTAATGTTTAGAGTTGTATTACTTATATTGATTCGCGTGATAAATATTTGTTCGTTCAATGTTCTGGTAAATTTTAGTCTTAGAAAGCAAATATTTACTAAGTGTTAGAAGTTTCAGAAAATTTCGCCATAGCCTCCTTTGTAAATAGAGGGGTCCATGCTTAAAAGCATAATATTTTATTTTACAAATATCTCGTAGAGTGTTCCCACATAACCAACCCGACAATCGTACATGCAATGCCCTATTTACGTCTTTTCAGCTTTATTAACTAATACTGGACTGTTTTCGAGTATTTAAATAAAATAGTTAACCTTTTCCAAAATTTCTCAAATTTTTACAAGAAGTCACATATTTCCCAAAATTTATTGTGTAAAAGTTTCGGAAACCAGTTCATTACCAATTTTATATAAAAATTCTTTTACCCGACTGCAATCAGATTTGTTACTTTCTGATTGCAGTTTTACGGAAAAATTCACTAAAAATCAATCGTAAGTCGGATCAACAAAATTCCAGTTGGAGGGTCACAGGAACAATAGTGACTATCTACAGTAAAATTCCCACGAGCCGATTCTGTTCAGGTTTTAAGTTTTGACTCCGACTACGACACACTTTTTCGGCAGGAAAATTTCAGCTTGAGCTGCTGTCTAAAAATAATTCTTTAAAAATAGTAAATTACCTCGAAAAATTACGATTCCAGTTTTATTTGTTCGGTTATTCAAAATTACACAATTTAGACTCTAGAAATTCAATTTTTCGATTAAAAATGAACCAGTTACAGCCCGTTGAAGCAGGCTGGAAATTTCAATCAGCAAGCTGTTTACATTGTAGAAGTCACTAAAAATGCATCAACAAAGGTCCTAACCATAGTTTATCCATGATTTAATGTTTAATACCTCAAACATGCCTTAACCAACCCTAAACCAACCTGATTACAACTTCATATAAACTTTTTATGTAGGGTTTTTATGCAAAGTTTCAAGTTCATATTTTTTTACTGTTTTAGCATTAGTGTGCCATGAACATTTAAACAAAACATAACAAGAACAAGATGGAACAAAGGTGTGAAGGGACTTACTACTAGCACAAGGCTAGGGTTACAATCTTAGGGCAAAGATGATGGAGATGGTGGTGCTAGAGACTTGAACAAAGCTTCTTTGTGAATCCTTCAACTTGTAACTACTTTGAGTGTTCTTCAAGCTTGGAGAGGGACTTGTATGAAGAAGATTAAGGTGTGTAAGTAATGGTGGTGGTGATTTTCGGTTATGGAGAGAGGGGGGGGGGGGGGGAGTGAGCCAAAAATAAGGGGGAAGGAGGAGGAAGGTTGAGTGAAGAGTTTGATAGTGATGATGATTTTCATCTTGGAAACATGCATGCTAGAACCTAGGGTAATCATACAATATTTCTTGGCCAATAGAACAAAGATTCCCTTTACACACAATCTAAACAAAATATTTTAGGTGATCATGGCAGATTTTCGGTTGGGGGGGGGGGGGGGGGAGGGGTAAAGTGAAAATTTTTGTTAACTAATAGGTATTAAATTAGAAGGTTAAGGGTATTTCCAAGTATAGTGGGTGTATGTCATGTTTACATGGCGTATGGGAATTTTTGTGACCGAAATTAATTAAGAAAGATAAAATAATGTTTCTGACAATATTTTTGTGTCTCGGGTATTGTCTGGTTGTTCGGTTACGTATCGTTCCGTTAAAGCGTTCAATTGTACCGTATAGTGTCTTTTGTGCATCTTTTTGTAACGAAAACGTTCCTGGCACTTAGGAAAGTATACAGGACCACTCTGCTATATTTGTGTCTTCTACTGGTATAATAAAAAGCTGAATTAAATAAAAGAAAGCAGAATTCTGTAATTAACGCATGTTTTAGGCACTTCCCAGCACTATATCTATCACCTAATGACGCAGTCCTTTGGTCCTCACTTCCCTACACTACAAACCAGTGTAGTACTCTATCCCTGGCTCATACTGGCCATAATAATATTGTCTGTCTAAGTGCTGGCATTGTCAGCATTATTTCTGAATCAACCGTTCAGTGTGTCAACTGTGCTGAGTGCATCAAGTATGTCACTAATGTAGGTGTGTAATGAATGGAGTGACTGTATAAAATGTGATGCATGTATATATGATATAGAATCATAGAGCAGTTTAAATTATCAGTTGTAATCAAGCACAGTCATTAAGCACGTAATTTAAGATTAATTAATTTGTACAGTACCTGAAATTTTGAGGGTTGTCACATTCTCCCCCCGTTAAGAAAATTTCGTCCCGAAATTTTAGGTCCTACGCCTAGTTGCAGGGGTCTTAGGAAATAAATGTGGGTACTTGGCCTTCATACGATCCTCACGTTCCCACGTGAATTCTGGCCCATGTCTAGCGTTCCATCGAACTTTGACGAGCTTGACGCTACTCTGGCGTGTCTTGTTAATCTTCCAATCAATGACCTCAGCAGGTTCTTCAACAAAGCGGAGTGTGTCGTCGATGTGAACTTCGTCAGCAGGAATGACAACGGTGTGTTGAGTTGGACTCCGTTTTAGGTTCGATACATGGAATGTATCATGAACACCATTGAGTTCAGCAGGCAGGTCCAACTTGTATGCTACAAGCCCAATCCTTTGCAGGATTTTGAAAGGGCCAATGTAACGCGGATTCAATTTCCCACGCTTCCCAAAGCGTGTCACACCCTTCCAGGGTGAAACCTTTAACAAAACCATATCCCCAACCTGATACTCCACGGACTTCCTGTTTGGATTTGCGTAGGCTTTTTGTCTGTCGCGAGCCGCCTCGATGCGTTTTCGAATTTGCGCAATCTTGTCTGTCATCTCTTGGACGATTTCGGGACCAGCGAGCTGCCTATCACCTGCATCAGCCCAGCATAGTGGTGATCGACACTTGCGTCCGTAAAAAGCTTCAAATGGCGCGGCTCCAATACTTGTGTGGTAGCTATTATTGTACGAAAATTCGACCAATGGTAAATGATTATCCCAGCTACCACCTAGATCCATTACACATGCTCTCAGCATGTCCTCCAATGTCTGAATAGTTCTTTCACTTTGGCCATCAGTTTGCGGATGAAATGCAGTGCTCAGATTCAACTGCGATCCAAAAGCTTCTTGGAAGGATTGCCAAATCCTCGATACAAATCTCCCATCTCGATCTGAGATAATTGAGAGAGGCACTCCATGACGTGCCACGATCTCTCGCATGTAAACCTCCTCAAGTTTACTCGTGTTGTCTTTCTCTTTGATCGGCAAGAAGTGTGCAGACTTTGTTAGACGGTCTACTATTACCCAGATCGTGTCATGGCCCTTGGGTGTCTTTGGCAGTTTTGTTATGAAGTCCATAGAAATTTGCTCCCATTTCCATTTGGGTATTTCAGGTTGCTGCAGGAGACCTGAAGGTTTTTGGTATTCGGCCTTTACCTTGGCGCACGTTAAGCACTTGCTAACATATATCGCAACATCGCCTTTCATTCTTGGCCACCAATAGAAATCCTTAAGATCTTGGTACATTTTATCCGCTCCTGGATGAATTGAGTACCGTGACTTGTGAGCTTCATCGAAAATAACCTTCCTCAATCCACCAAACAGAGGAACCCTAATTCGTTTCATGAAGCACAAAGTTCCTTCCTCGTTTGGTACCAACTGCTTCTCCATCCCACGGAGGTATTCATCCTCGATATTCCTTTCTTTGAGAGCTTCTCTCTGCGTGGCACTAATGCGCAAGGAGAGGTCCGTCTGGACGATCATTTCCAAAGCTCTAACCCTTATGGGCTTGATCCTTTCCTTCCGACTTAGGGCATCGGCGACCACATTCGCCTTCCCTGGATGATACTTGATCTCACAATCGTAGTCGTTCAACAGTTCAACCCAGCGTCTTTGCCTCATGTTAAGCTCCTTCTGATTGAATATGTGCTGCAGGCTCTTATGATCAGTGAAGATCGTACATCGTGTGCCGTATAAATAATGTCGCCAGATCTTTAATGCAAACACCACCGCGCCGAGTTCCAAATCATGGGTGGTGTAATTTTTCTCGTGTATCTTCAGTTGGCGTGATGCATAGGCTATAACTTTCTGGCGTTGCATCAACACGCAACCCAAACCTTGACGCGAGGTGTCACAATATACCACGAAGTCTTCCGTGCCTTCGGGTAGAGATAGAATCGGTGCGTCACAAAGCTTGTTCTTCAACAACTGAAACGCTTCTTCTTGCTTGTCACCCCAATCAAACTTCTTGTCTTTCTGCGTGAGTGCGGTCAGGGGTTGAGCTATTTTTGAGAAATCCTCAATAAACCTTCGATAATAACCAGCCAAACCTAAGAACTGTCGAATCTCAGTTGGCGTCTTTGGAGTCTCCCAATCCTTGATTGCCTCGATCTTTGTGGGATCCACATGAATTGCATTTCCATTTACCACGTGACCAAGAAACTGGACTTCGCGTAGCCAAAACTCACACTTTGAGAACTTAGCGCATAACTTCTCCTTCTTAAGTAGCTCTAAAATTGCTCTTAAGTGCTGTTCGTGCTCGTCCTTCGTCTTCGAATAGATTAGAATGTCGTCGATGAATACGATCACAAACTTATCCAAATACGACTTGCAGACTCGGTTCATTAGGTCCATGAAAACTGCCGCTGCGTTTGTCAATCCAAACGGCATAACCAAGAACTTGTAATGTCCATAACGAGTCCTAAAGGCCGTCTTCGGAATACTTTCCTCTTGTATCCTTAGTTGATGGTACCCTGAGCGAAGATCGATCTTTGAATAGAAGCTTGAACCTTGTTGCTGATCAAATAGGTCATCAATTCTCGGCAAGGGGTATCTGTTCTTGATAGTCAACTTGTTAAGCTCGCGGTAGTCTATACACATACGAAAACTACCATCCTTCTTTTTAACGAACAGAACCGAAGCTCCCCAAGGTGAGAAGCTTGGTCTGATGAATCCTTTATCCAATAGCTCCTGGAGTTGTGTCGACAACTCCTGCATCTCTGATGGAGCAAGTCTATAGGGTGCCTTGGCTACAGGTGCGGCGCCTGGAACCAAGTCAATGTGGAATTCGACTTGCCGTTGTGGCGGCAATCCTGGCAAGTCTTCTGGAAAGACTTCAGGATATTCTCTTACTACCGGAATGTCTTCAATCCTTGGCTCAGCAGCTTCTTTATCCACGATGTGTGCCAAAAAGGCAACACACCCCTTCCGTAAACACTTTCTAGCTTTCAGATAGCTAATGATTCTCAACGGCGCATCACGCTTCTCTCCGTGTACTACGATCGTTTCTTCATCCGTCATTGGGATGCGGATGGTCTTCTCGTGACAAACGATCTCGGCCTTGTTGCTCGATAACCAATCCATTCCCACTACCACGTCGAAGCTTCCCAACTCGACTGGTAGTAAATCTAGCGTAAACTCGTGTCCTCCCAGTTCTATCATGCATCCTCTAATGACTTCTCCCGTTTCAATTAGTTTCCCATTTGCGAATTCGATCGAGTATGGAACGTCTAATTTACTAGTGGCCAACCCAAGTATATTCTTAAACTCTAACGACACGAAACTATAATCGGCACCAGTATCAAAAGAACAGATGCAAAGCGTTGGTTTATAGGGAACGTACCGGTGACAACGTTTGGATCTTGGCGCGCCTCCCTCGCACCAATGTTAAAGATTCGGCCTTGCGCCTGATTTAGCTTTGGGCATTCTCTTTTGAAGTGCCCAATGTCACCACAGTTGAAGCATCCTGGCCCTCGGCCATTTCCATTACCATTCCCGCCTCGATTTCCGTTGGTTCCTCGATTTCCAGCTTGATTTGCGACATTCCCACGATTACCATTTCCCCCATTATTCCCTTGTGGCCGGTTTCCATTACCACGGTTGTTGTTATTGAAACCCCTTTGGCCGCCTTGGCCTGATCCAACCCAACATGTTTCCTTTGAATGGCCCGTCTTCCCGCAAGATTCACATTTTCTAAGTCGGCATGGACCGAGGTGATGGAACTGGCAAATACCACACTTGGGCAGAGTGCCCATGTAACCCTTTCCTCTGTTTTCATCACCGGTTTTGGCTCTGGCCGGTGTGCTCGACTCGCCCCTCTTGCTCACATTGCTTGTACCCTGCTTGAAGTTGGAAAACTTTCGTTTGTTATCACCAGCCGACTCCGCATAAGTCTCTTTCTTCTTCGGTTCAGAGATTGACAACTTGCCCAACCTTACGGCCTCCTCCGTAAGTGCCACACTAACGTCAATTGCTTCCGTAATTGTTGCCGGCTTGGACGTGGTAACCATACTCAAGATTTGGGGTGCCAATCCCCAGATAAAGCGCTCAATCCTTTTGAATTCCGGTGTAACCATATAAGGTACCACATGTGACAAGTCGTGGAATCTCTGAACATATTCTGCGATTTTGGGACCGTCCATCTTTAAATGCCAAAACTCTGTTTCCAATTTCTGGATCTCAGCTCTGGAGCAATACTTCCTGCGCATCAGCTCTTTCAGTTCAGCCCAAGTCATGGCGTACGCTGCAGCCTCTCCTAAGGTTTGAACTTGGAGATTCCACCATGATAGGGCACCGTCGGTAAAAAGCCCAAAGATGTATGTAACTTGTTGTCCCAGCGCACATTTGCTCATTCTTATTGTTGTTTCAGTCTTCTCAGTCCAGCGGGTAAAAGCCACGGCACCTCCAGTGCCATCAAAGTTTAGTGGCTTGCAATCTAAGAATTGCTTGAAAGTACACCCTGTACAAGCAATGTCATTATTAGTAGTCGCACATGAATCATCCAAATATAGTGTAATGTGTCTCCTATGACTGATCATTACCATTCGGAGGGTTGTTGTTGTTGTTGTTCGAAATGTTTCCGCTTGTTTCTCCTTGAGAAGCAGCGTATTGCGCAATAGCCGCCGCGATGATCCCTTGTAGTTCTGCCTGGTTAGTCGGCATGCGTGCTTCGCGTCGTGGAGGCATTTTCTAGAGGATGTTTCATGTTGGTCAGGTCATAGTAGGTAAAAATACGTATGTACTCAGCAATATCCACACATAACATCTCGTGTTATAAATAAATCAATCACATAACATCTCATGTTAATAAACATAACCAAACAACTTTAACAAATCATGTAATGAGAATACTGCAATTGGGCTTTTATAAAATTAAGACCACCATACACTGTTTACAAGTTTTCCAAATGTACATACATCCAAAAGAGACTAAGGGTCAAAATGCCCTTGTCTTAACTGTCTAGACAAATACAATAAGCAAAAATCACATAACCAAAGTCATCCTGTCAAAATGTGGTCTTCAAAATCCGCCTAGTCTAGCCCAAATGATGTCTTCTCTTCAAAAGTAGTCCCTACCGGCAAAAGACTAAGGGTAGCTAAGCTGATGGCGGTGGAGGAGGTGGAGGAAAATGAGAGTAGAGTAACTGTCGCATATGCAGCCAATCTTCTTCCATGGCGCGATGAGTTCTCTCTAGATCCTGCACGCGGCGGGTCAGTGCCTCGTGCTGTAACATGAATGAAATCAGAACATCCTCGGTGGAAGGCCCGACATGGTAGGGGTGATACGGGTCTGTAGGTGGCATAGTAGAGTGTGTGGTCCAGAGAAAAGGCTCACCAGATGGAGCAAAAGGTGGCCCGGTGAATGGTGAGGTAGTGGGTACAACAGAAGAAAACTGGGGTATGACTGGAACAAATGTCGGTACATGTCACACCCCCAAAATCCACCATGCGGAGTACCACCGCTTGGAGGCGTGACGTGACCAGGATCAAGCCACCAATCATATTGAACAAGCATGTAAGTAGTTTGTAAAATCCAATTCAATACAATTGGTGTCTAAACAAAACATAGTTTAAGTTACAAGCGGAAGCATAAAGTTTAAAACCAAATCATAAGTTTAAACGTTTCAAATGTTTAGCATGGTACACAGTTGTCCATGTCCCACAACGACTCTTCCCACTCCGATGCAAGCTCCATAGATACCTAGCGACCTGCAAGGCATGTAACAACGAGTCAACAACAAAGTTGAGTGAATTCACAGTTGGTTGTTCAGTTATAGTGTTCGTGAATCATTTGTTCATTTCGTAAACCAAGTATCTTAGTTATCTGTATCGCGGTTTCCCAAACATGTTTGCGATGATTAGTGGCCGGATCGCGGTTTCCAAAACATGTGTGCGATGATTAGTGGCCGTATCGCGGTTTCCCAAACATGTGTGCGAAGATTAGTGGGGGCTTCCCATGTGTCGACTTGTGACACCCGTGTCGCTGTGACCATCAAACAAATGCCAAACCAATGAAATATTGTATTTCATACTTGGGATTTGTAAAAATATGTGTATCGATTTCACATATCAACTCTTGTCCGATTTCAAGCTCTAAATCGCTTTCTGGAAGGTTATACGCGCACTGATGCGAAAATATAACCAGTTTAATCCAACGAACACTCCGGAATAGTGAAATAGGCTTAACATACCTTAAATAACCTTTACATAACTTATATATAAGTTTTGGAAGGTTTGGTGTGGTGAAATCAAGTTTAATCGCTTACAGGGACTAAAGTTGACAAACTGCGAAAGTATGCCAATTTGAACTGTAACAGACATTCCGGAACATGACC